>JAUCMT010000043.1:14480698-14495099 GCA_032357475.1 Enteromius thamalakanensis
TGTCTGTCTGTCTGTCTGTCTGTTTCTATTTGTCTGTCTGTCCATCTATGTGTCTGTCTGTCTATTTATCTATCTATCTCTCTCTGTCCGTCTGTCTTTTTCTATCTATCTGTCTGTCTGTATATCTGTCTGTCTATTTGTCTCTAGCTGTCTGTCTGTCTATTTATCTCTCTCTGTCTGTATCTGTCTGTCTGTCTGTCTTTCTATTTGTATCTCTATCTCTCTCTGTCTGTCTGTTTCTATCTGTCTGTCTATTTGTCTCTCTATCTCTATCTGTCTGTCTGCATGTCTGTCTGTCTGTCTATTTGTCTCTATCTCTATCTGTCTGTCTATTTGTCTCTCTATCTCTATCTGTCTGTCTGTCCATTTGTCTGTCTGTCTTTCTATTTGTATCTCTATTTGTCTCTATCTCTCTCTGTCTGTCTGTCTGTCTGTCTATTTGTCTCTCTATCTTTCTCTGTCTGTCTGTCTATTTGTCTCTCTATCTCTATCTGTCTGTCTGTCTATTTGTCTCTCTATCTCTCTCTGTATGTCTGTCTGTCTGTCTGTTTCTATTTGTCTGTCTGTCTGTCTGTCCATCTATTTGTCTGTCTGTCTATTTATCTATCTATCTCTCTCTGTCCGTCTGTCTGTTTCTATCTATCTATCTGTCTGTCTGTCTGTCTGTCTGTCTCTATATCTGTCTGTCTATTTGTCTTTAGCTGTCTGTCTATTTATCTCTCTATCTCTCTGTATGTCTTTGTCTGTCTGTCTGTTTCTATCTGTCTGTCTATTTTTCTGTCTGTCTATTTATCTCTCTATCTCTATTCAATTCAGTTCGCTTTATTTTTTTAAATGTTTTTTTTTTATCTGTCTGTCTATCTGTTTCTATCTGTCTGTCTTTCTGTCTATTTGTCTGTCTGTCTATTTATCTCTCTCTGTCCGTCTGTATCTGTCTGTCTATTTATCTATCTATCTCTATCTGTCTGTTAGTCTGTCTATTTTGTCTCTCTATCTGTCTGTCTAGCTGTCTCTTTCTGTCTGTCTGTCTCTCTGTCTGTATGTTTCTATCTGTCTGTCTGTCTGTTAATTGTTCTATGATTCCATCTGAGAATGAATTATAATACAATTTTATATACATGAACAAAATAATCTGAAAATTATATATTCTGTTACATATATATGTATATAGTTTATAATTATATATTCTTGAATGTTTTTGGTAACATTTTACAATAAGGTTCATTAGTTAACAACATTAGTTAACATGAACTTATAATGAACAATAATGCTACAGCATTTGCTGATGGTTTCTTAAAATCACAAGTTGTGTTTGTTAACATTAGTTAATACACTGTAAGCTAACATGAACTAACAATGAACGGGAGTATTTTTATTCACTAATGTTAACAAAGATGAATAAATACTATAATAAATGTATTGTTCATTGTTAGTTAATGTTAACAAAAGACACCTTATTTTAAATTGATTCCATTTTTTTATTAAATCTTGTTTTTGTGCTGTTCAGAGGATTCAGAATTCTTCTCTGGTAAAACCAAAAGGTGCTGTGTGTTCAGAAGAACTGGTTTAATTGGTTAATTATTTTTGCCTGATTTTATTGAGTCACATGAATCTTGGGCAATTTATTCTCAGGGGCAGCATTTGCTCAATACCTCTCTCTTAAAAATCAATTGGAATGATTTCTCCGCCGTTTGTTGCTCAACTCGCAGTGTCGTGGATAGGTTAGTTGCTGTTGTGTCTGGGCCCCAGAGTGGAGCTCTGGGCAGAGGGTCTGTGTTTGCTCACTCGGCCTGTGGGAGCCCATGAAATCCATCCCCTCTGGAACACAGCCACGGTTGCCCGGCAACAACCTTACACAACAGGAAACAGACTTGGGGATTCCGTCACTGTGCCGAGTCAAAGAGAGCATTCAGTGGAGACAGGAAGCCCCAAGGTACAGCAGGGGGCAGGTCCATAACCAAGGCCATGTCATGTAAATACCACCTCAAATTGCTGTTGCTGTTTCTACTTTAAGCACTTTATATGTTCATCAGCTTACTTTTAAATGTGGTCTGGGTTTTATGGCATGGACTCATAAGGCACATCGTAAAAAGACTAAAATAACACATTTGATTGCAATCCCGATGTGACGCAAAAAACAACATGCTTTTCTGGTGCTATACTGTCTTCTTCATGTGTTTTAACCCGCCTAGCATGGTCACATTTAACCCATAATGCACATTTTAGTTGCACAAGTTCAACTTCTGCATTCAAACTAGGTTTTATCTGTTTGAGCTATTAAGGAAAGGGAAGAAAAAAAAAACCTGGATCCTTGAGGTCTTTTCCAGAAGACCACCGTCATTCCCAGTACACTCACCCACAAATATGATGATGAGACCTGCCGGCCAGACAGAGCAGTGACTTGTAAGAAGAGGTGAGTGGACCTATGACATCAGTGACTCCCCCATTCTTGGCCAATCACGGCACAGCCAGAGGAACCTTCGGGTGCACATGGGGGTTGAATGTGGTTTTGGTTTATTTTAACAACTTTTAAACGCTGACACATCATTAGTGATGCACATGCATATTATGATTCATGCCGTTGTTATGAGTGTGCAGCCTTTTTTAAACATCTCCGAGACAGACGACTCAACATCTGTGGCATTAGTTATGGACTCACGTTACATAGCCCCACATGTCTTTGCTGTCTGTGGCGTGCCATGCGTTGATGCATATAATAACACGCTGCAGTCAATGTATCCTGTTTGGAAACATAATTTGTCATTTCTGTATTCTTGAAAACCTTATAGAGTAAACACAGCAGTGCATCATGCTGACACACGAGCCATGCTAACTGCATTAGCACTCATTGTATTATCATTATCATTAGTGCTAGTAGTTCTCGAAGTCATAAAGCCACTGCCACTCCTGTTCATAGCAGCTAATAAGGTGTCTTTGGAATATAAATGAGAAAATTATGAGTAAATTTCATGTCCCAGTGTTGCAGTGGTAGTAAACTGGCTGACCTGCCTCGGGGGCGTCTAATACGTTTTTGCACCAGGCTCCGGAATACTCCGTGCTGATTGGTCGATCATGCCATCCAGTGATCCGCTATCGACCGTTGCTATGGCAACTGTGTATCTGCCACACCTCCTGATGCAGGTAACGGAAACTCATAGAGCATAAAAAATAAAACATTTCTCCCATTTCTGATTTTTGTTATATTTTTTGATAAATTCACAGTTCGTAGAAGTTTATTCGAAAAGCCAGCCATACTACTTCAAAAAAATCATGTTTAATTCAAAGTGTTGCAGTTTCTTTATAGTGTTTTGTAAAAGTTCAAAGCAGTTGAAGGGAAAGTTGTTTTAACGTAAATCCCACACCATTTTCTTTTCCAGTGTAACATTTTAAAATCAGTTCAAAACACATTGTTATTTCATGCCAATGTATTTGTTTGTTTGGTAAGTAACCATGTAATAAGATGAATTATGTGCAGTACAGTCATCCCTGATGTCGCTTTAGATCTAAATCCAGTAACAGGCAACAAAAGGTCTTTGTAGAGACTACAAAATACACCAGGTTTTTGGCATAAACTGTATTTGCAAAGCTGAGATGAACAAAATATCCGGAACTGTCCGGCTGGTGCTTACAAACCCCTGCCCCTCAACAACGGGCAGACAGAGTGGAAAAACTACAGGCCAACTGACGTAGAACTAGACACACGTCAATCAGCGCAGTTAGCACTATTTATTACCTTCAGCCTGGAAGCTGTGTTTACTGCGGCGCGCAGCTCGCTTTCACATTGCTGGGGAGGATAGGGAGGCCCTGCCCACATCCCCTCAAGCCCACTTAGGGCCCCTAACCAGTGGGTGAGAGCTTTCCATGAGGTCAAACAAATACATTTGACCCACAGGACAGCAGGAGAGAGAGGTTTGTAAGAGAGGTAATGGCACAATTACCATGTTCCCATGATGAAAGAAACAGCTAGTGTTTCATAAATGCACTAATTCCTGATGCAATTATATATCATCCTGTGCGTGTGGGGTGAAGGCTATTTGGCTCTCTTTTGTTACTCGACCTGGATGAATTCTTAGTGAGGGCAAACACTGCCCAGCTACTGTAAAACATGACCATGTCATTGGAGAGCTAGCAGAAGGCACATCAAAAAAAGCCATTTATTTACTAAATAGGAAGGAAATGGTATGCAGGGTGTACTGAGACACCATGATACTGTATATGCATTTCTTTGTGCAGAAATTGAAAATGCAGACTTTATGGTTAATGGCATGAGAAAGGTGAATTGCATTTCAAAGGCTTTCACATAGTAAATCCAAATATGCATCACTGTTTTAATAGAACATGTCACTATTAACAATAGGGTGATAATTAAGATGCATGTTTTCAATAGTGAGTACAAATAACGTTGTGTAGTGCAGTATAGGAATCCAGCACTAATGCAAACATTTGCCAACATTTCTTGGCTTCAGGAAAGTCCTAGATGATTCCCGATGACGCAGCAAATCGCGCCCCATTGGAAAGTTGTCAAAACCGAAATCATAGTTGCCCGGGCTGCCAACAGCATCTTGTGATTTTCAGATCCCGTTTCCCTGCACTGTGATGTCCTAAAAAAACAACCAGAGCTAGTCTGTTTATTAAATCACTATCAACGCACTGCAGTTGCTACGTGACGAGTCTCACAGAGACTGTATTTGTGTCTATTAATGGGACAATAGAAATTATTAACATGATAATGGCTTCTTAAACTGCCTTTGTTTTTCAAAACAGCCACATTTGATTTCTGTTTCCAGTAGCAGCAAATGTGAACGCATGGCTCTTTCGGCTTTTTTGCATTTTGTTATTATTGATTGCCTACCTATAAATGAATTGTTGTGTTCTGATCAAGAATCGAACTGAGTAAATTATTATGTAACAAACTAAATGGGTAAGGGGTTAACTGAATCACTTGGAAGGGAGCTTATCTGACTCAGTGATTCGGATTAGTATTCAGACTCCTAGCGACTGAGAACCAAACGTGAGGAAAAACCCGACCAGGTGAAAAGTAAGTTAATTATTTTTAGCATTACTCATTATAAATGCATTTTTAAAACAAATTAGGCTTTGTATTATTAGCTGCAGTGGATACATATGAAATTGCACTGAACATCATCTTAAATAAAAACACATCATAAACAGCACTATAAAACTCTGTTGGGATGTTTTAGAGAATGTAATAGGTTACTGTGCCGGGATGTTAGTGTAAGAGTAAGACAACCGCTGAATCGTTTCTTTAATACAAACCGTTCAAAAGAACCGATTCGCTGAAGTGAGTTGGACTTCCCTTCTCTAACCAATGCGCATGCGCAAACGCCCACTATGGCAAGCTACATTAACATTTAATATATAAACCGCACTAGAATCTATTTCCATGTTACTAGAACTTATTTTTTTAGATACTAGTATATTTTGCATTAATTACTAGTACGTGTTCTTTAAGTATTAGTGCTTATTCTTTATGTACTAGTGTCTTTTCTAAAGTTACTAGTTCTTAATCATTAAATACTAGTATGTTTTCATTAGATACTAGTACTTATTCCAATAGTGACTTTTACTTAATTATACTCTCCTTGTCAAGAAAAAAAACAACCAGTTCTTATTTTTTTAGTTAGTAGTAACTTTTTAGACCAGAGATATCCTGAACTTAATAGATACTAGTACTTTTGCAATTTGCATTTCTGCCCAGTATGCTAATCGTATGCTGAATATTAATGAACCTGCAACATAGGCTATAGGAGAAAGATTAGACAGGAAACGGAAACAAAAATATGTAATTTTTTTATTCTTTTTTTGGAGCAAACCACATAGAAAAGAAACATTTAATTTGTACACAAACACATGGAAAACATACTTTTGTCAGATTTGTAAACTAATTTTGTTAATGCTAGTGCTTGTTGGCCATTTAGTGACCTCTAGTGGCCGAATGGGGATAAGACACAAATTTTATTATCTATTTTTTTTTTCATCCTGTAAAAACAATACATATCATGTCACGCTTGTGCATTACCTTTTTTCATATTGCACTGGTGCTACAGACATTTAATATGTTTTTCTAATATTCTGTGGACACTGGGCACATTGGTGCTGCAGACACTAAATATTTTACAATTAATGCTCTTTACAGGGCGCACAAAATCCAAACCATGTCAGTGAAAAGTGAGTTGGACTTCCCTTCTCTAGCGTATGCGCATTAAATTAACATTTAATCTATAAACCACAGTAGTATCTATTTCCATGTTACTGTAGAACTTTTTTTTTGTTGGACAACAGGTTTGTAATTTTTTACATTTTTTCATTGTAAGCTAACATATTGTTTTGCATTGTCTTGTCGACTCTGATTGGATGGTTGAGAGGTACTTATGTTATGATCTGTTTGAATTAAGATATCTCCAAATGCATTCACACTAGTTCTTTATGAGGTTAAGGATTTCTCCAAATGAACAGGTACTGGTCGTTATTTTGTTTTTGAAATCATCTTTTAATTTTGACTGGTAATTATTGCAATAGTGACTAGTATCTATTTAAATACTACTAGTAAGCGTTTATTAGATACTAGCACTTTGTAGTATGTAGTCATTAGATACTTGTACCTATTTAATAGATACTAGTAGTTATTCATTAATTACTAGTACTTATTTTTTGGACACTAGTGTCTTTTCTAATTTCTACTAGTGACAATTTTTATCTTACTAATAAGATCTGCTTTTATATTTGTCTTATGTTATTTATTAGTCCAAATGGTTACAGTAGAGTTCAATTAAAAAAACGTCGTAGTAACATTTTGAATAAATACTAGTATCTAATAAATGTGTGCTAGTATCTATTGAATAAGTACTAGTATCTAATAAATAATCACTAGTACCTATTAAACAAGAACTAGTGTCGATTTAATACGTAGGTACTAGTATTCAATGAAATAAGTACATTTACATTTATTGTTTTTATCGCTTTTATCCAAAGCGACTTACAGGTGGGGAAAACATCAAGCAGTTAGTCCTAAAAAAGTATCTATATTTACTAGTACCTAATAAATAACTACTAATACATAAAATTTAAGTACTAGTCAGAAGTGGAATACTTACTAGTCAAAACTGAATAGCTGATATCTCAATGAAAGATCTCCATAGAAGTCAATGGCAACATTTTTTCATTTGTTTCCAGTAAGAGTATAATAGCTACTAGTCACTATTGAAATAAGTACTAGTATCTAATACTAGTATCTAAAAAATAAGTACTAGTATTTGATCAATAAGTACTAGTATATAATGAATAAGTACTCGTACCTAATAAATAAGCACTAGTATCTAATAATTAAGTACTAGTGTATAAAGATTAAGTACTAGTATCTTAACAAAAGACACTGGTAGCTAAAGAAAAAGCACTAGTACTTAATGAAAAATGTACTAGTTTCTAAAAAATAAGTACAAGTATTTCGAAAATAGATACTAGTGCGGTTTGTAGATTAAATGTTGAAACGGCTTGCCATACTCCGGCTCATTTGCCTCGGGTTTCAACGGCTCCACATCTGGAAATGTTGAGAGTAGAGAATCCCTCTCTTCATCTGCTTTCTAGCTTGAGACGTGGTGCCTGCGTCACTCCTCTAAGAGGCGTGGCTTCACGGAGGTGTTTCCCGGCTTTATATAGATACAGAGACCTTTCCATCGCAAAGCAGTGCGTCACCAGAACCCCTGGAAACTAACATGCAAGTCCAGAATAGAAAATATAACGAGTTAGACAAATTGTATTAAAATAACATTCATAATATTTTTTCTGCGTTGTTATTGCATGCGCTTTTAAGTGTTGTATACTGAATCTTCTGAGCTTTCAAATCATTTATACAGTTCTCTCGTGACTGGAATACACCTTTAATGCGGTAGAAGTTTTATCACAGATATCTGGACTCGTCTCTACATTGGGAAGTAAAACGCTCATCGGACACTGTCGTGCGTTTTGGGAAAGTGCGTTGAACTTGCTGTGAGTTCACTCTACACTTCGCAAGCATGAAATCCGCAGAGGAAGGTAACGTATGAAGATGACTGAATGCATCCACTCACACTGTGTCATATTTCACGCTCATGTGTTTCTGTTTTTTTTTTTTTAATATGAGCGTTATTGAACCTATTCATACAGATTCGCGCACGTTTGCTTATGAATTTACCTGTTGTGATGATAAATCAATATCTGTTATCGTGCACGCACTTATATCTGTTACTAAGGTAGACCGGGAAGTGTTGCAAGGCATTTGGTTTCTACTTCTCAGTGTGTACCATGTGTCTCAAACTTTGCTACAAATTGTATAAATCAGTATCATGTTTCTAAACTGTGTAAATTAAAGTTAGGTACAAAAACTGCTTTTGTAATTTTAACCCACTAACGCAATTGGTGGGTGTGCACTTTATAGAGAATTTTTTAATAACTCTGCTTGGATTTACTTTGCCGCATATAAAAATAAAAATAATTACAGTATATCTGATCACAACCCCAATCCAGTAATGCATTATATTTATAGCCAAATAAAAAAGTTAGTGTTATCTTTTTGTGTGCATTTTTGATAGGACTTCTAAATTGATAATAGAATATAATAGTGAGTACCTAATTCTGATTGGTTACTGGTGGTGTTTCAACTTGAGCCCTGCTCTACTGCCCTGTTGATAATGTTTATTCATGCTTTTTTATTTCTGGTCTAGTGGAATTAAAGTTATTTCTTATTTAATCAGCGGGCTTTTCTCAGTTTAAGAGTCTGCCATTGGGAGTGGTGGGCGTGACGAAGATAAATAAGCAGGGATGTTATTTAGATTGTGGCTTTTTGCATCCCTGTCCATTTCACAAGATAACTTCATAATAACAGCTCTACTGAAACAAAACCAGTTCTCATGTTTTCTGCTGAGAAAAGTAACTTAAATTGGCTTTAAGATGGTCTCCTGGTCTAGGATGATCCCCTCAGCTGGTCTCCTAACTCGACCTGCTGAAATGTGCTTTTACTGTAAATCCAAGCATAATCGTCCTGAGAGACTAGCAAGCCTGCTTAGGATGATTCAAGTTGTTTTTATTTCAGCAGGGTTGCTAATATACTTTTAGTAATCAGTAATTTGGTACTTTTATTTATTATTTTTTTTAAGCTGTCAGAGTCACATAGTGTATACTTACGGCTTGCTTGCAAAAATCTAATATGTAGTTGTTAACTTGATTCAAAACGGTACATACATTAGGGATACATTAGCATGCTATCAGTATCCATGGTGCTTTGTTGCACTGTGGTCACATTTTCAAGTATCCGTGTTTTTAATCGTCCTCTAAAGTAGCGAGAAATCGTTGCAAATGTTATTGCAAGCAGAGCCAGCAGTGACTGTGCGCCAGTTCGGGCTAACTTACGTTACATATATTTCCACCAGGTTGGACTGACTGACTACAGAGACTCACTCAACTTTATCTCCCCCAAAGAATATATTTCTGTTAAATATATAGCTGCATAAATAAACACTTTGATAAGCCAGATGATGTTTTACTACTGCTTTTTTAGTGTTCTAAAAGATTTTAGATAAGGATTTTAGTGTTGAATGAATCATCTACAGGAATTTCTAACCATTATGTTTTGGAAATATATAAAAACTTTCTGGACAAGGCGTTTTGTGTAGGCCTATACGTTGCATAGACGCAAATCGCCCCTGTTTTTCAACAGAGATTGCTTATGAGTATTGGTTTTCCGTCTGGTTTTGTCCTCAGGAAGATATTTTTAACGCTTTGTTATTTTTGGCCTGGTATTTGTGTATCACTCACCTTGCTTCCTCTGCAGAGGTTGTGGCTTTTAACCACTAACGTTTTTGACTCACAGTTTATTACTTATAAAGAATAGTGTCGTTTGTTAATGCCCTTTTATACCAAATGGCATTTCTCAGAAAAATGAGGAAAGTTTATTAGATGTGGATGATTAAGCAACAGCCACAATACTCTGTGTGTACAAGAAACATCTGTTGCACCTATTCTGATCTCAATAGCTTATTTTTAGTTTCAGCTCCTCATGAAAATGTCATTGCACTCCTACAGATGCATACGGTTACGGCCAAAACGCCAGCATCTCTTTAGCTCTGAGCAACCCCTGCCCACCCTCCCAGTACCACAACCTCCAGACCAGCCCTTCCTTGTCGTTCTCCCCTCAAGGTGACATGAGCACAGTGGGTTACTTCCAAACATCCGGGACCCGGACCAACGGAGCTCCCACGCTGGAGAGTCCACGCATTGAGATAACAGCTTACGGGCAGTTCCCCGAAGACGAAGTGGAGGAGAACAGCGTTCCCGTGGACAAGCGAATCAATTCCGTAGTGACATTAACTTTACCAAGCATCGACGGTTATCGTGACCCCACCTGCCTCAGCCCGGCGAGCAGTGTGTCTTCCCGTAGCTGCCATTCAGACGCGTCATCGTACGAATCGGGCTTTTCGTACAACTACGACAACTCGCCGCAGAACTCGCCCTGGCAGTCTCCCTGCGTCTCCCCGAAAGGTTCCTCATCTCTGCAGTCCTGCACCCTCGGTGTTTCTCCACGTCATTCTCCGTCCGGTTCTCCCCGCACCAGTATCACTGACGACAGCTGGGTGGGCACCCGAGGCTCGCGACCGAATTCCCCCTGTGGCGGTAAACGGAAGTACAGCTTCAACGGAGGCCCGGCGCACAAGTTCCATCCATACTCGCCAAATCAATCTCCAGGGCCGTCGCCACAAACTTCGCCCCGCCTCAGCGTGACGGAGGACACCTGGCTGCCCAACACCAACCAGTACACCAACTCGGCCATCGTCGCCGCCATTAATGCCCTCACCACAGATGGATTAGCAGATCTTGGGGAGGGGATCCCTTTGAAGTCCCGCAAGACCAGTATGGAGCACAGCGCCTCGATGAACCTGAAAGTAGAACCAGGTGGAGAGGAGACAGGATCCCTGCAGCTTTGCCAGGATGACTTCTCCTCAGCACGCCTGCCCTTCAAAAAAGAGACCTACTGCAGTGGCTTCTTGGATGTGCCCCAGCACCCATATTGGTCCAAGCCGAAGCCTTACATCAGGTTGGTAGCATACAAGAATTAATTTAATTTTCCAAGCAGTTCAGTCATTTATCTGTGCTCACCAAAGCTCCTTTCTCCTTGCCTTGTTATTGGACTCTCACTCTTATTCTCGAAGTCCATCGCTGCCTGCTCTCGATTGGCAGCTGCCTTCCAGTTCAGGGCCGTACAGCCTGCAGATTGATGTCCAGCCCAAGTCCCATCACCGTGCTCACTACGAGACTGAAGGCAGCAGAGGGGCTGTGAAAGCACTAGCGGGAGGGCATCCAGTGGTCCAGGTATGAGTTCATAATCTCTCAGAAAAATAGTTCACCCAAAAATGATTAGTCTTTCATATTTTATTAAATCAGTTATGTTCTTCCAAACCTTCCTTCTGTGGATTTCTGCTTTTGTCCATAATATGAAAGCCTTGTTTGTTGTTAACCCGTTCCATTAAGTCTTAAAGCGGTAATTCACCACTGTACTACCAACACTGTAACAATACAAAGCTGGTGTATACAAAGTAGACTCCATTTTAAGTAGGATAATGCAGAAAATGTTTGTTAGATTGCAATTAGTGCTGTCAAATGATTAATTGCGATTAATCACATCCAGAATAAAATTGTTTACATAATATATATATGTTTATTATGTATTTATAAATATACATCCATTCAGTATGTATTTTCAAAATATTTACATGTATATACATTTAAATATATTTATATTATTATTATATATATTATTATATTTTATAGGATGTATAAATATATGAACAAAATAATTTTTTCTTAAATTTAAAGCATGTATGTGTCTGCATTTATATATAGATAATAAATACACACTCATGTAAACAAACTCTTTTATTTTGGATGTGATTAATGACGATTAATTGTTAATCAACACTAATTGTGATTACATTGCAGTACATAGTATACAGCTCAATATTTTGTTCAAATTTTGGGGTTAATATGTTTTTTTTTTTTTGTTTTTTTTAAGTAGTCTCTCATGCTTACCAAAGCTGTATTTATTTAATCAAAACGCAGTAATAGCACAAATATTTACAAAATATTATTCCAGTTTATATTTTAATATATTTTTAAATGTAATTTTTTGCTGTGATGGTAAGGCTGAATTTTCATCATTTTTCATTATTCGTTGTCTTTGATGTCACGTGATTCTTCAAAAATCATTCTAATATGCAGATATCTTATTTTCAAAGCAGTTTTTATAAAAATACTAATTCAAATAAACAGCATATTTATTTGGAATAGGAAAATCTTACGGACCGTAACTTATTATTAGTAGTGCTTATAAATACTTTTGTCTCACAGAATGTCTTATTTTTAATTTATTTTTATTTTTAAAAATCGTGATGTAGCATAGTGGTGTCCATTCACACTCAATGTTTTTGTTGTTGACGCAAGGCTACTTCCTCATATTAGTTTTCTCTCAAGTCATAGTGACACTGATTTAAATACTTATGTTTGGTGTCCTGTTATGTCCAAGCATGAGAGTAGTACTTCTGATGTTTCTCAAGACCAGTGTTGTGGTGTCAGTCCGTTCTGCTCACACTAGCGAACCACACACCTCATCTCCTGTCGTAGCTGAATCATGGGTAATCACTGCAGATGCTCCCTAATGGATAACAGAATTCCTAAAAACAGAAGTCGTGGTGAAAAAAATGGCGGTGGTTGGACGCGACTCTCGGGGTATGCTAACCACAGTCTCCACGACCGCTTTATTTACCAAAATCGCCGTTAAAGGTGAACTCAACATTTGAGAGCACATCTGTGGCTGCTGGGTACTTGGATTCAAAATAATGAGGTGCTAATGATTGTGAACACGTGGCTCAGTGTGACTCCCGTATGAAAAAACAAGCTCCTCTCACCCTCGCCTTTTTCTTTTTTTCGCATCCACCGCCGTTTCCGGGCCTAGTGCACAGACTGCCTTTTGTTTAGCTGAAGGTCCTTGTGCTGCACTGACATCATGTGCATCGTGTGGAGGCGTCCAGTCTCAGCTGCACACAGTTCTGGCAGGCAAGTAAAAGGGGAGTGCTCGAACAAGCTGGTCCCATTCTGTAAACCATCAGATTACAGAGCGCTCTCAGCTGCACATGTTCTTCTTTTAGTGTACAGCACCTCCCTTCATGCTCTGTCACCACCGATGTCCTCCTCTGAGGATCTCAGTCAATGTGCAAGTCATTTTGTGACCTTCAGCAGAGTTGTTAAACGCACTTTGGCAGTCACTTTTGTCATTTAAACTTCTACTCACACAAACCAAAAGTCCACTATAATTTGCACTCTGATCTTACAGTAACAAATTAGCTGCGTTTTCAGTATGTTAACCATCTACTTTATGTATTCCCATAACTATGTGAGTCACTACAGCCTCTGAGTTAATCTGGGACCACCCCCTTCTCTGGATCTCTCTCCGCTTGGGGTTTGGCGGTTTTTGGTGGTCAGGATTTCTGTACCCAGGCTGCGAGAGCCCCGTCTTTAATTTTTTCTCTCCCCCTGCTCGGGTTCCTGGTGGTTTCTGTCAGATTTTTTGTATCCTGGATGCAGTTTGACCACATGCGCCATCGGATTGATGGTAGACGTGAGTGTGTAGCCTCTGAAGTAAGCCTGCCGCACCACAGCTATGTGCTTCCACGTCTGCGCTTAAGTCTCTCGGGAAGCTAACTTCTCAAAGAACAGCTCTGTCAACAAAAATCACCGCCGTAACTGGAAGAAGTGACGAAATCCCTAAATATAGGTTTGGTTTGTTCGAGCAGTGCTTCCACATTTATAATATTCAGACTGGTTTTATCTCATCGGTCTGCTGTTACTTGGATAGTCTTTATTTATTACTTATTTATTGAGTACTGTTAGTAGAGTTTTTGTTCGGTTGAGTATTTTTATCGTAATGGGTCTCCTTTACTAACAACTGCATATGCATACGTTACTACTGCGCAAAAAAGGCATAACAATTAGTTATTTTCCTTAGTATTACGCTATAGACTTTAACTACATGATTCATCGCATTTTTTATGCAGTAATATATATACACTGTAAAAAAAAATCTATAAAATTTACAGTAAAAAAATGGCTGCTGTGGTTGCTAGAATTCAACCGTAAAAAATACGGTAACAATGGTTTGGGTTTTACGTTAAATTTACAGTTAAATACCGTAAATTCATTAACTTATATAATGTTAATATACCAACCTATTAAAGTACTGAAATCTGTTTTATATCTGTGAAATACACTGATAAACACCATGATGATGAGAAAGTCACATGATGAACCAAAGCCCATCACAAGCAGCTTTTAAATATGAACATATATAGAAGGAGCT
>JAUCMT010000043.1:14522466-14573269 GCA_032357475.1 Enteromius thamalakanensis
GAATATTCTGAATGGCGTGTTTACATTAATCATTTTTATTCCGATCAGGTTTTTAATCCGATTACATATGCCCATGTGAATGTGGCTATTGTGTTGCAATTTTAGATATTTGAAATAAATGATAGGTGACAGTTATTGCAAGTCTTTTCTTTTAAAGAGTTTATATGTTATTTTCATGCAGACAAAGTTGCTCAGAATCATATGATATGAAGTTCTAGTGTGTGTGTAAATATATGAACATGTTCTAAAATTTGTTATTTTCTATAAAATTACTTTGTTTTTGAGGCACTTTTAACTGTTATAGCGCCACCTATGGTCCGATCTCCATTAAACTTTGGATAATTATTGAGAGTTATCACAAAGTTTAATAAAGTTTGGCGTTTTCGTTTTATAGGCCTTTGGGTTTATGTGCCCACACCCCATTTTTAAATGAGCCAATTATAGCTAACCAAAAGACAAAATAAATTTTTGTTTGAAAATTATTAATCTAGAATGTTTACAGATTATCAAAGCAGTGGTTTGATCGAGATTGAGCAAAAAACTCTAGGGACTAGTTTGCAAAAGTAGGTTTTTAACATATTTGTTAATTAATTAATGATTTGATTGACAGCAATGGTTCTTGAGCCAAAGTTGCTCAATATGAGGCGATCTATCAAATTATATGCATATTGTGTGGATGTGTGAAACACCATGTGATAACAGAGCCAAAAAACTCAGTGCTAATTAGTGGGCGAAATTCTTACAGACCTTTAGGGCCATGAAGTCGAACATGCCCACAGAGTTTTGTTCCGATCGACCTTCGTTAATCTTGTCTAATAATTGCTCAATCTTCGTTGGCCGATTGCGGCCATCTTTTTTGAGATACGCCAATGTCCTCATATAGTTTTGTGCAGGTTGCCACATACCAATAAAAGTAGGTTATATATATAGGTCAATTTTGTGTGAAAACGGTGCGCCGTAGAGCCAAAACCTCACCTGTGCACATTTGTTCAGGCTATTCCAAAATTAATCCCAAACTATTGATTTGATTTCAATGTTCCAACATTGACAATTCTAGTAATAAATCAGCATATTAAAAGGATTTCTGAAAGAATCATGTGACACTAAAGACTGGTTAATGATGCTTTGTATCACAGGAATAAATTACATTTTAAAATATATTCACACAGAAAGTGTTTTTAAATTGAAATAATATTTCACAATATACATTTTTTTCTGGATTTTTAATCTAATAAATGCGGACTTGATGAGCAGAAGAAACATCTTTAAAAACCATGAAATATCTTACTGTTCTAAAATTTTTGAATGGTAATGTAGATAGAAAAGCACTAGTTGTTTTAAAGTATTGACATCACATGAATATTCTTGATATGAACACTTAATGCACCATCTATCTCTTTGTTAATGGATGGCTATTCAAACATATGTGTATTCTGACAAAATAATGACTGGCTCTTTCTTTGCAAGCAACACTGAAGTGCTAATGGATATCTTTCTCAAGGTATTTGAAATCTCCTGGAATAAACCTCAAAACCAACCAAACATTATATTTATATATATATATAATGACGCATGTATGTATGTATATTAGAATATGTGACCCTGGACCACAAAACCAGTCATAAGTTTTAATATATTTATGGTGGTAAACTTAAATATCTTAATGGATCTTTTCTTAATATCCTAATGACTTTGTATAGAAGAAATATTCATAATTTTGACTCATACAATGTATTGTCACATAAGGGTCAATATGCCCACCCACTTATGGTAGCCTATATTTACATGTATTTACATATTTGTAATGTGACATATTCGTATAATTATATATAAATATACTTTTTACATAAACATCTTTTTCTAATAAATATGCACAGTAAACACATATTATGTGTGTTCACTCTAATACTTTATATATATATATATATATATATATATATATATGTATATATATATATATATTATATTCTTAGTTATCGTTTAAAAAAAAAAGGAAAAAAAGTTTTTCCTGTGTATTCCAAATAATCTCAATCAAACTGCAGTTTCAAATCAACCAAATAAAAATCTTCATTAATTATTTATATCTATATACTGTATATATCTATATATATTTATATATATACACTGTATATATATACTGCTCAAAGAAATAAAGGGAACACTAAAATAACCCATCCTAGATCTCAATGAGTGAAATGTTCTTATTATTATTAAATACTTTGTTCTTTACATAGTTAAATGTGCTGACAACAAAATCACACAAAAAATGATCAATGGAAATTAAATGTATTAACCCATGGAGGTCTGAATTTGGGGAAACACTGGCTGATCCAACTTTAATGTAATGTCCTTAAACAAGAGGCTCAGTATTTTCAGATACTGAAAATAAAGTCTCCTGAGGGTTTCGCCAACCAAGGCCAACCGCACCGGCGTATGGTCTCACAAGGGGTTTGAGGATCTCATCTCGATACCTAATGGCAGTCAGGCTTCCTCTGGCGAGCCCATGGAGGGCTGTGCGGCCTCCTCCCCGTCTCCTGATGTACTGGCCTGTCTCCGGGTGTGCCTCCATGCTTTGGACACTACATTGACAGACACAGAAAACCTTCTTGCCACAGCTCACATTGATGTGCAGTCCTGGATGAGCTGCATTATAGGAGCAACTTGTGTGGGTTGTAGACTCCATCTTATATTACCACTAGAGTGAAAGCACCACCGGCATTGAAAAGTTACCAAAACATCAGCCAGAAAGCATAGGGTCTGAGAACTGGTCTGTGGTCATCACCTGCAGAACCGCTCCTTTATTTGGGTGTCTTGCTTATTGCCTATAATTTCCACCTGTTGTCTATTCCATTTGCACAAAAGCATGTGAAATCGATTGTCAGCCAGTGTTGCTTCCTAAGTGGGCAGTTTGATTTCACAGAATTGTGATTGACTTACATTGTGTTCTTTAAGTGTTCCCTTTATAGTTTTGAGCAGTGTATATATGTGTGCAATAGAAAAGAATAAAATAAAATAAAAATCGAAGTAAATCTGTGGTTATTCTTCCATAATATTTACTTGATCTAACCATCATTATTTACAGTACATGGCTTTTGCACAAAAGTGAAATGTGATATATAAATCAAAAATGATGAAAAGCAGGCAAAGCTTAGAGAGACGGAAAGACAGAATGAGGATATATAAGAGGACAAAATGAAGGGCAAAGGGAATAATGGCAGATTGATGGAAGGAATGAAAGATGGAAATGAGCAAGAAAACAAGAGTGAGAAAGAAAGTGAATCAGTAAGGAGGAGAAAGAAATGTTTGAGGTATGTGTGAAAAGCACGACAGTGAGTCAGATATAGAGAGGTAGGAAGAAAGAGCTTGTGAGGGGAGGAATAATCTGAGCTCTGTATGTGTGGTTGTGCCCTGCTCTCCCCTGGCTGGCCGCCCCAGCAGCCACTTGAATTAGCAGTCGAGGATTATGGGGGAGAGGCTCATTAATGGGGCAGACAAACAGCAGCCAGTGTGAATATTTGCACCCAGAAATTGAAAAGATTAAGTCCTATTTGACAATGACTGGCAGGCTCCACGCTCGGAGAGAAGCTACTGTTAAATATTCATATGCTGCCCGCAAGGCTGTCTCTGCGTGAGTGTGTGCGTGTCCCTCTCAATCCATGCAGAAATATATATATATAAATAAATAAATATATATATCTCAGAAAGTGTGTGTGTTGGTGGGGGGTGGGGGTGGGTGGGTCTTTCTTAGTACGTTTGAAATGTTGGAGTGCATTTGTGTGCAAATCTCTGTACTTTTGTAAATGCAAATCCTTGAAAACTCTAGGCGTGTGGAAGGTGAGGAAAATGAGAGCTCAAGTTCAGCCATTTTTCTAGCCTTTGGTATTATGTGTAGTCATATAAAAAACAAGCCACCTGCTTTATTTCTCACCAAATGCCCTCAGGTCATTTCACAAGGACAGTAACACCACTGCCAATGGGATTCATTCCCCACTTCTCAGGCACATTTTTAATAATAAAAAACTTTTTTAAATCACCTTTGACAGGGTCACAGACTAAAATCTGGCCTTGGGTTTTGAAAAATAAATAAATAAATAAATAAATACAAATTCCTGGCAATACTGTGGCAAGCTTTGTTTTGTCTATAAAATATGATGAAATGTGAAATATCTTTTTTTTTTGTATAGAGCACATTATTCCTAACAAATCTGTAGCTGGATGTCTCCTGTGAGAATGGACCATGATCAGGGAAATATTTCATCAATTAATAGAGTTTGTTTGTTTTTTCAACAAAGAACTGGTGGGCCAGGAGCGTTTTTTGTTTTAAGTCATTCAGAGGTAATTCTAGATCTGCTTCAAGACTTAATCTCACAATTACTCATTTTCAGCAGTGCAGTGACTGCAACAGAGAGAAGAGTCACTGATTTGGATTATGGCTTGATATGCTCAGTTCTCTGCTGTGTTACATGTGGATTCGGTCGGTGGTTGGTCCATGTGCCTACCTACATAGGATGGTGATTAATGACGTGCCCTTTAGGTGTCTGGTTAATGCCAACCCCCCACTGGCACTTCCCTTTAAATGGCAAACTCATGACATAAAGAGGGAGCTAATCTGACAACTTCAATTAATCTATTGATCCTTTTTAGGTATAATATCACACCAAAAAGCATCATCCGTGAATGAACAAAACTTATTTGGTTATTTGGAACATATACAGCGAGAAATATACAGCATAGTTTGCTACTCCTTGGGTGAACTAGAGGGAAGCAAGCAAGATGTTGGTTTGTCACATTTCTGCTTGATGTTTCTTTGGTTTTGAAACTAAAAATAATGTGAAAAAAAACTCATAATATTTTAAGAAAAATCTACTTTGAAAATATATAAGATCAGCAACAATCACAGGCTCCCAGTCACCTGACTAGTAACCACACACACCTGTAGTCACTCACCTGCCATGCTTAAAAGGACGCTCTCACCACATGCTCGTCGGCTGAGCTTGAGGGCGCTACACTCTGAGTGCAATGATCCTTCATGTCTGCCCAAGTCAGCTACTTACCTGTCTGGATTTAAAAACCACTGCTAAGACTGAGTATCTCTTACCCTACTTACCTGTATGCTCACCGATCGAAGTGTGTTCATGTGACTGCAACACAACTAACTCAGATCCTTTACCTATATATTTACCTGTGTAATTACCGATCGAAGTATTGCAACGTCAGAGACTGATATCATTACCTGTGCACTTACATGTGAGCATACCGATCTAAGTGTTTAAGTTGTGGCACTGCAAAAGACTGTTTACTTTGCTACCTGCAACTCATGTTTACCTGCACTGCTCTCTCCCTGTCGATACCTCACGAGACTGTTTAAATAAATAATATTGTATTTTAAGTTCCAGTATCCTCAACCTTACTGACAAATACGTGGAGGATTTCATTGAGTTTCATCGAGGGAGAGAACCTTGAGAACTGGCTGGGGCTAGATGATGATCTGGTAAAACAGGTAAAACTATGCAGACTCTCAAAGTTCTCTCACTCACCTGATTCACCAGGTGTTATGGTTGGGAGGTTCCCTCCTAACTATAGAGAACACAGTCAACACCATTCTGACCCCAGTTTTCCAGCCTAATCAATTAATCAACAAAATTCATGACAAAGCACTGGAATCTGTTCAATCGACCAAGAAAGCCTGGCAATTTCTACAGTCTCAACCAACATCGCTGGTCCCTGAAAGTCCAGTCTGCCTGTCTCGGCCCGACCAGTTGAACCAGTTCCCTGCGGATTCCAATCCTCTTTCATGGCCTGGAGAGCCGATCCAGTCCCCCGCGTATTCCATTACACAGTCACGGCCTGGAGAGCCAATCCTGATCACAGAAAATCCAGTTTGCCTGTTATGACCAGGAGTGCCGATATAGTTCCCCGCGGACCGTTTTCAAGTCCTGCTCCAGAGTTTCAGCCAGGAGAGCTGATCTATTCCCCCGCGGATTCCAGTCCGCAGTTTCTAGGCCCAGTTCCAGAATTACAGCCAGAGGAGCTGTCCCTGAATCCTGCACCTGAATCATGGCCCTCCCGCAGTATTTGAACCCAAGTCCTGAATTACAGCCAGGAGAGCCGATCCGGGATCCAGTTCCTGAATTATGGCCATGGGAGCCGATCCTGAATCCACTTCCTGTATTGCGGCAGGGAAAGCCGTATCTGAATCCTGATCATAATTACAGCTAGTAAAGCCGTTCCTAAATATCATGAATTATGGCTAGGAGAGCCATTCCCGAATCCAGTTCCTGAATTATGGCCTGGAGAGCCGATCCCGAATCCAGTTCCTGAATTGCATCCCCCGGAGCTCGTGCTGGAAGCGCGTTAATGATGATTAAGGGAATTGGGGCTTTGTTTCCCCTCCTATATATATTTCTGTGAAACAAGAAACCATTGCTGGATAATTTCATGTCCATAATCACCCTCAAAATTGTGAATATAAATGAATATACTTCATAGATATTTTACTCATTAAAAATTCTAGGGTTGCCAATAATTGTGGTCAACAAGTATTGGAGAAAAACATTTATTTCGTCACAAGAATTTCTCCCTATTTTCAATGTTAGGTTAGAATTGTGTGACATTTTTTGAATGAAAGGTCAAAAGGATAAACAATGCAGATTTATGTTCACAGCTACCTTTGTTCAGATTTGCCAAGGGCAATATTAGTGAAGAGCACTTTAAATGTTAAAATAATTTTTTTTTCATTTGGCATTCCAACAACAACCACCAATTTTGCATATTATTTTATTTAGTAATAATAAAAAAGGAGACAAAAGTGTTTCTAATGAGCAAGCTTTATTTTGATAACCTCCTTTAGAAATTCAGTTTAGCTGACTAAAGGTAACTTGTAACTTCTTATCAAGTAACTCTTGAGTATTAGTAGACTGTCAGTGCCATAAATTGACATGTACTTGTAAAAAATTACTTATAATCAGTAATGTTTATGTAAATGTAATGTAAAAAATAAAAATTCCAAATATTTAGCAGACAGTCCACTCATATTTTTATGGCTGGTAATGTAGTAACAGAGTTACGGTAAATGTCTAAAGTGCATTATCAAAATAAAGTGTATCTGAAAATGAGATACGAGGCACTTGATGTGTTAAAAAAATATATTTATTGTTATTTATTATGTGCAATTTGCAGTCAACCTGCAATTTTGCTAAATTAAGCAAAAAGTGTAAAAGTATAATTTTATTGCACATAATTAGGATAAACTGAATGCGCTGAATAGTGGATGAATAAAATTGAATAAAATGTTCATTCTAAAACACAGAATGTGTGTTTTAAGATTATGTTTTTGCAAAGGTCCACTAGGCCCATGGTTAAAGACATTCATACACCAAAAACTAGAGTGCACTATAATCACAGAACTGTGTCTATGCTGTGAGCACACCAGAGCGCAGCGTGAAGCCACTCTGACACCCCGTCGATCAGCCTGCCATGAAGCCGCCTGGCTGGAGATCACCTCCAGCGAACACTCGGCAAATACAGCAGCAATTCATTTCCTTGACGGGACTGGATTCTTCAGACCTGACAAAGCTATTTACCTAGCTAGCCTGTGCTAGCGCTAATGTTTTCCCTTCTGCAGAGGATCAATATCTTTGGAAGTGTACAAACAGCAGTCCCTCGGTGGAATAGATCCTGATGTGAACGGCTAACAGACCGACGGAGATGGCTGACAGCAGCTCGGCGCTGAAAAACCAACAGCAGAGAAATCAAATCAACAGCACATGCTAATGGGCCTCAGACTGAATCAACATTAGTGAGCTGTCAAAAACACTCCGCTCCAAGCGCTAATCAAGGCCAAATTAGACAGAATCAACACGGTCCAAGATCACACGGACTATATCAACAAGTCGTGTAAATCCACAAATATGGAGCTACTGAGTCAAAATGCCACGGCAATTTGAAAGCAACAGAATAATGTAAGAACTGAACTCATGTTTTAAATTTTTATCTGATTTGATGAGTAAAAAATATGATTACAATAAAAAAGTTATGCAAAATGTGATAAATAGACTGCTTTTTTATATTTTGTATATAGGTATACGTGTGTGTGTTTTGTGCATGTGAGTGTAAATATGTGTGCATGAACAAGACAAGGTGAGCTTGTGTGTCTGTGTGTGTGTGTGTGTGTGAAAGAGAGGGTGAGTGTGTTTAATCGCCTGCTCTGCTGTGATAATGCTGAAGCCTGTTATCAAGTCCATCTCTGCCTGAGGACTCAGCGGAGGGAGGCACGCTCACACACACACACACACACACACTGCTCTGCATATCTCTAGCTTACACAGCCCTCTCTCGGTGCGTGGGGACCAGGGGGGCCAAGACAACCGATGTTCACCATAAACCTCTGACACTCATTCTGTGTCTGTCAGTTTCAGTATTGTGCTTCTCTTAGAAAACACCTGCTTCCATCAGCACACTGAACATTATCAAACCGGCCTCTGCTAACATTTATTAGTCATTCTCTATAAAAGGAAGATAATCTGAATGAACTGACTAGCCCCTTTGACCAGACGTAACATTTATGGCATCGTACATCTTCGTGTTAAAGGTATGGATCACCTAAAAATGCGGCCATTATTTACTCACCCTCATGTCTTTGCAAACATGTATAAGGTTACATTTTCTTTTCCCTAAAATGATAAAAGTGATCAAGTCTGTTAAGCTCTGGAGAACTTGTGTGATATACAAACAGTTAGAAGAAGACTTAAAGGTTTTGTTTTGAAATCGTATACGGTTTCTAATTAAGGTGACAATTTTAGTTGACAAGAAACCTCAAAACTGAAATAAAAATAAAAACATTTTATATTAATTTAAACACGTATAATTCATAACATTGTTACCATCTTACAATACAATTATATAATAATTTTTCCTTGTCATATTTTAATCAAAAGCAAGTTAACATAAAAACCATTAGATCACTGTTGATATAAATTTAATTTTAGTTGACGAGAGAAAAATGAAAAAAATAAAAATAAATAAAAATCCATATTAAAAGTATATAAACAAGCGTAATTTGTAACATGTAATAATTGTAAATTGGTAATATCTTACAATATAATTTTTTTAGCTTAAAAAATTATCAAATTATCCTCATGAAGCTCATCTTAATTATTGTTGCCAAAAATAAAAAGACATTTGTCAGTTATTTAATTCATTAATAAAATCAACCATTATATCAGTTCGTAACTAAAGTTTTGCTCAATAACTTTGACGACGTTGTACTTTTTGTACAATAGGGTGTAGCTTCATGTACACATTTTTCTGAAATACGTACGCTTCCTAATAAATGACATATGAATGAATTTGCCACTAATTGACCAAAAACTGCATGAATAGAAGAATATAGTGAATAAACGACAGAATTTAGAACTGTTTCAACCATGACAAATGCATACCAGCAGAAGGACGTACTTCACTCGTTACTCTATCCCCAGAACAATCATCTCTGATCAAATATTCCTGGAATCCACATCCAAGAGCAGGTAGTTTTGACTAGTGCTAAGAGCGTAGCTAGCACGGGGGTCCAAACTCTCCATTCAACTAATCACCCCCCACCCAACGTGTACCCAACCCCCCCATTCGGCTAATTATTAGTTTTTTCAAATGCAAAGTGCTCGGAGAAAGTGAGATGATTTCTCCTCATCTGCTTAGGAGGCCAAAGAACGCAGGGAGGGAAAGAAAGCCACCCGCAAAAAAGGAGAAGACGGAGAGACGTGCGAAAGAAATGACTTTCTCCTTCATACGGCGGAGGTCTTTGAAGTCCACCGTGATGGAGGGGAGTGAGAGGGAGGGGTGGTCTCCCACCAAAAAAAAGTAAAGCGAGGGAAGATCGTGTTAACGAGATGGCCTCTAAACATGAATTAAATGGTGGGAGAAAAGAAACACGATCAAACCTCTCCTACTTAGGCTGCTTACAAACCCCTTTCAGTGCCCATGAGGTGTTTCAAAGCCTGGATTCCTGGCCAGAGCTTCTTAAAGGAGCACGGTGTTGAAGAGGCTGAGTTTTAGGGAGGGTGGGTGATAGACTATAGACATACATCATAGGCCCTGAATGGGGAGGTCAGGGACTTACACGTTGACACCAGGTCAGAAGTGCTAAAGGATTACAAGCTCACTAAGCCCTCAGGATCCCTTGTTTTCACTGCTTCTCTCTGTTTGTTGTTTTGTTGCGGCGCAGACGTGGGGAAGAAAGGAGAGAGTGGACCGACGGACGGGAATTAGTGTAAAAGCCTGCGGAGGAGAATGGCATCTCATTCACACCTCTTGTTGGCTGTTTTCGAGGCCCCCCAAAACAGCCCTCCCATCCCTTGTTGCTGTGAAAGCACGTTAGGTTGGCTTTGTGCAGACAAAAGCAGACACCCCTCCCTGCTCTCCGGACCCCGCAGGAGCAACAAGAGGATTTGGCACGGCACGCTAAACCCTGAGCCGCTCTCACTTTGATTGGCTTCGGTAGGAGAGCTCCCTCTCTCTTTGTTGATTAATCAAGAGATTTTCCAACTCCCTTTCTCTCTCTCAAACTCTATTTCTCTCCAGCTTCCCCCACTCACTCTGTCTCTATCGCTCTCTCTTTCTTTGCCTCCAACAGCTTTGAAGGTATTGGCTTCTATGACATCATGTTTGCCCATCAAAGTAGTAGAATTTTTATTAGTAAGCATTCTATATGCCTGAAGATGCTAGAATAATGTTGAAATGGCACCACATGTGGCACTGATACACTGTAAAAAAAAAATAAGTAGTTTGTACAAAAACATTTGGCGGCTGTGGTTGCCAGAATAATTTTGTAAAAAAAAATACAGAAAAACTGTAAACAAAACCTGTTAATTTTACAGTATAAACTTGTAAAACAAACAAGAAAATGTAAATTCAACAACGCGCATGATTATTTAAGCAAAACCATTTCAAATGTGAAGTGTCATTTTCATCCTAATTCTGGGAATATCAGTTTTTGACTGGATATTATACATTGATTTGTTCTATTTACTTAGACTTAACTGTATAATTAACAGCAATTTTACTGTAAAATGACATTAAAAGTCTTGTTAGATGTTTTACAGTATATAGTACGGTAACTTACTGTTAACCTATTAACAGTTTTTCTCCGTAGCGTTTTTACAAGACTTTACAGTAAAAACTACACTTATTTGTTACTGTGTAAATTTGGTAACGTATCTATTTCTTTGTTTATTCACAAAATCTTGCATCAAATTTGGTATCTAATGTAAATCTGGAAGCTCAACTGTGCAATGAACTTAACATTACTATAATGAAGCAAACTGTGACATTTGTCTGTACAGATTGTTAGATGTTCTTAATAATTGATAATTAATCATTAAGTTTTACACAAACCTGTGGAGTGCATGCATGCTGTCGTTAAATTAAGTAGACAAACCAAACACTAAACATTCTCAAATTAATCTTCATTAACTTCATTTGTTATGCTAGTAATATTATTTATAATGCACAACAGAAGCATTTGTACTGTTGGTCTCAGTTTTGTTGGACTCTATTGTATAGCAGCCAGAATTACATGGTGCATTAAAATGTAATTACTTACATTGTGACGGATACTATCTGTTTGTCATTACAGAGAGCATCATATGTGTGTAAATAATTATAAACATTATTTGCTCACAAGAAAATACATAATAGTATGCCAGAAGCGGTCTTAAATGATCCAAAAAATGTTAAAACAACAAGCACAAAATTTGAACTGGAGATTTCAAACTAATTAAAAAAACTACAATTAAAACATTATAAAACTATGTCAACTGTGTGCAAGACTTGCTGAGTGTATTAAACATCTCAGCATGATTACTAGGATTACTTTGTGGTAGGGATAGTATAAGAGCATCAAAATTACTTGCTTTTTTCATTTTTTATACAGAAGATGATTGAGAGTAGGGAAAAGAGATTTCATAAATGTTCCAAGCCTGATTCAAACTCACATTGCCAATACAAACGTGCTGACCGCAATGTCATGACTCTGACAAAGCTGGTCTGGAGATATCAGTTACCAAGTAGGCAGACCAAGCTATGAGAGGAAACAATAACTGAAGTACACTGTAAACAACCAAATATCACATGCAGTGGACACTCACATCTGGACTGTTCACTGAGCCATTCTCCCCGTGTGGGTGTTCGAGACAAGGGAGTCAGCGAGAGAAAGTGAGAGATCGAGCAAGAGAGATAAACAGAAAAAAAGGGGGGTGGCTTTCAACAATAAATCAAGTTCCAGACTAATCTATTTAGCATGCTTTCACCATTATCCTGTCAGTGAAACAGCTAATTAATTAACTGATTCTACAATGAAGAGCTTTTGAATGAGCCCATTTAGGTAATTACTACCAAGAGCTGTTTGGGCGCGTCATTTACTGCAGTCACACAATCACACTGGCAGCTGCAATAAAATCCCTATCCTGTACAGTTAGTAAAATTAAAGATAATATAGGTTATGGGTGTGTAGGTGTACCTGTGTGGATATTTGTATTTTTTGCAATGCGAGTGAGAAATAGAGTGGCAGTGAGAGGTTCACAACCAGATGATAACGATAGCACTGTGTCTAATTCAAGCAAATCGATACTCAATATGCAAGAATAGTAATTACCAACCAGCTGATGATATGTGTGTGTGTGTGTGTGTGTAAAACACTGCATTATCTTTCATATATACACGCTCAAAGAATTTCATCTCACTATTTTAAATCATTTTCTGCAAATCAGCCTTAAAATCTACAATCCTTTTGCACACAATAGAATGCTTTTCACGGTGAACCCATATAAAAGGTTTCAGTACCAGGCTATTGGTTCAATATAATAGACAGGACAGGATCAAGACCAGAGATAGGAGGGGGAAGATAACTGTGAATGAGCTCAAAGTGTGGGAAAGCTCATCATCCAACTCTGCCAATGCTGACATTAGTATATAGAGAACAACACGCTGGACAAAAGAAGATATTTGCATCTGGCTTGTTGTCTGTGGTCAGAGGTTCATCACCTTTGGGTTAACAGAAAAGAGGAGAACAAACTCTCCTCATCAGATCAGCTCTACTTCACCAGTACGTCTTAATAATGGCTCAGTCAGAGGGCATCCCCTTCTTTCAGGGTGACTGTCTTCTTCTTGTGCCTGGGGCTTCTCTGTTTGTTTGAGCTATGGACGCTAGGCTGAAAGGGCACAAGCACTTTAAATGCGAACAAAGACAGAGATCATGAGGTAGATCAATTATGTATGGGTAGTATTGGACCATGTCCTATGGTGTGACAGCAAAAAGGTAGAAAAAATAAAAATGCTTAACAAATAACATGAGAATAATGTATTTTTTCTGTTATCTAACATTGGACACATTGATACATCAATTACACAATTATATTATATAAATACATATATAGTTGGTAAACATTTAGAAAAACCTGACTCTCATATCTTATAATTACATTAAATATGTGAGCACTGGATTTTTGTATCCATTGGATTTTTAAGGTTCAAAATAAATCAAGCTTAACTGATGACATAATGTTTAGTATTATAACTTTTTGACAATTCCATTGATTTTAGATGGACAAAATCAAGTTATTTCTATTAAGTGGTTGTTTCAAAATAACTTTTTGGTAAATTGTGAGTTAAATTGTTGTAGAGTAAGCATGCATATAATTTACATCATCAACAATGTCACAAATGCTGTTTGGTGAATAAAAAGTTCAGGAAAAATGGTTGGAAATTTCTCAAAAATTAAGAACCAAACTCATCTACACAGACTGACTAAGTAGATGATGTGTTCATTTTTGAGCAATTTAGTATTGCATCACTTGTTCAACAAATGGATCTTCTGAAGTAAATGGGTGCCATCAGAATGAGAGTCCAAACAGATGAGAAAAACGTCACAATAATCCACACAACAAGTGTGTGCTTGTAATAATCCATTTCATACCTGCTTCTGGCTAAAATACAAGTCTTCTATAAGTACTATTGCATTAGGGGAGCATTATATTGGACTACGAACTGGTATTTTGGCAGTTTCAAGTTAGAACACCTTAATGATTTGTTTCTTAGAAACACACAGCTTTTCACTTTATAAGATGTTGATTGATTGACGTGAGTCGGTTACTTGTAGTATAAGGGCGAGTAATTGTTTATTTTTTTGCAAACTATTCCTTTAACTTGTACTGAACCTGAAATAATTAAGTCTTACTGAAGCAAGTGCCTTTTATAAAAGATATGATATTCGTTGCGCTTAAATCACTTATTAAATCACTTATTAAGCGCAAACAGTGTACTTCTTTTTTCACGTCTTATCTTGTCAACAGAGCCATTGGTACAAACAGGTGCACAATGACCCTGGGTGTGTGTGTAGGACGGCATGACATGTATGGGCAGAGGCGTTGGTGAACAAAGGTGGTCTGAATGGAAAACCCAAGGAAAGGCCATCCAGAGTCTATGAATGTCAGTTTTCACTGCATGTTCACTTACTGCTTTGTCTCTCTATTTTACAATGCAAGCTGCGCTCAATACCTCTTCACCCAAGGCTTCATCTTGAACAGTAGCCATGCCTCTCATGAATGAACCTCTGTCAGGGCCTTTCTTCCAGCCTTCATTCGTTAGCACTGCAAGACATTAGAGATTTGGACAGAGTAAGCAAGACAGCAAGAGAGAGAAAGCGACTACTGGCCTCATGTGAAACCATATTTCACAGTTTATGTTTCCAGACAACACCTGTCACTTCAGCATATATAGGCCAACATCAGCACATGAACACATGCACACATACTTCTTTTCTTCACTATCACACACACACACTGTACTTATTGCACCTTGTGAAGGACACAAGGGGCCATTAATTACTGGAATGGGCAGTTTTAAATCTGGCAGAAGGACGCAGTGTTGTTCCTGCAGAATGGAACGTAATTAAGGGGAAAGGCCACACGTCAGCGCCGAGGAGCCCGCGGACAATGCTGATGGGGATTTATTACTTCAGCTCGTAGAGAGCGAGAGAGTGCAAGAAACTGTGCTGGGGCAGCAGCAGCCAGGGTCTCGCACACATCTGAGTGAAATTGAACGCAGCCGCACATGTGCATGTTGATACAAACACATTCGCTTGCATTTCAAAACATACAGCTCACTCACAATGTCCAGCACATGCAGAAGGTCACATATTCCTCTTAAGGCTTTCTTCGGCTAATTTTCTTTTTCGTAAGGTCTGCAAAATGTTTTGACCCTACACAAATAACATTAACCTATGGCCCCTTACATATTGAATATTAACCACCTGTTATGTTAACATCTAGGTTAAATAGTAGCTAATGGGTGCACTTTTGAGGGGATGCCAATGAAATGAAAAATTACATCGCGGCACATAGGTCATCAGCAAAACAGTCCCAAATCACAAAAAGAAGCAATTAAGTGTATAATATATTTACACATTTAATTAAAAAACTAATTCCGTCATCATTAACTGACCTTCATATCATTCTAAACCTATAAATGTTTTTTTAAATGTTTTTATTTCCTGTTGGGCACATGAGTTTGAAAGTTGCTTTTAACCAAATAATGTCAAGTATTTGGTTTAAAAGTTTAGGTAACACTTTAGAATAGGGGTCCAAAATAATGCATTAGTTAAGCATTAATTAATGGTTAATTTGTTCACAATTAAGCATTAGTTGAGCAAAAACACACTACTAATTAATGATTAACCTAACATTTTAATCATTAATTACTAGTGTGTTTTTGATCAACTAATGCTAAATTGTGAACAAATTAACCATTAATTAATGCATTATTTTGGACCCCTATTCTAAAGTGTAACCTATTATTTTTATGCTTTATTTCATTTAATGAAAATGGTTTTTGATAGTTAACAGTAGTAGCACTTGGCTGCACTAGCAGCATGATCAATTGTTGCAGATGGTATTGTTTTTTAAGTGCTAAACGGTGAAGCATTTTTAATGCGTTATTCAATTGAAAATGGCATCTAACGTTAAGATATCTTTTTCCAAGCAGAGGGCTAATAAAAACTTAACTGGCTAATGCACTGAATCATGAACAGCATCTCTGCCACGCTCTATAAACTCTGTCCATGCATCATCTTCACTCTGAATCATTTATCACGTTCAGAAATACCTCTTGAGTCATGGTAAGCTTATCAGGTTATGAAGAGTAAGTCTTGACTATTCTTTGGTGCCAATTTAAACAGCACCAGGCTGAAGTCAAAAAACGCTTGGTAGTTTGATATGAAGCCTTAAGCAGTGTCTCACGTTTCAGCTATTATTGTATATCCAGTCACTTATCACTTGTTGAAGCCCTTTCATTAGACTCCTCATTCGAAATGTGGCAGCAAATTGAGATGTATCCTATGGCAACTGCCAACAGTTTTCTTTTCAAGCCAACAGTCTACAAAAGCAGCATCGCAGTACATGAGTCACTAACTGCTATCCTTAGCCAAAACCCCAAACCAAAATTGTTGACCAACAGAGACTTGAAAACAATCAAAGTTTCCTTGGTCTTTTCAAAATGTTAGTGCATGTGTCAACACCTACCGAGGCAGTCTTTATTTACCATGAGCACTCTGTACAAGATGAAACCTCTTCAAATGTAAGCTGTCATCTTGGCTCAAAATAACAGTCCCTAGAGTCTCTCTGCTCAACACAAATATCTTGATTGCTTTGGACATGTTCGCGTTTCTTTTTGTACTCTTTCTTTGTGCGATGCTCTGCTAAAGCATGAGTTCACCAGAAATCGGTGTGTCCTGTTTTTTACGCCAAGGAGGCACACAGTTCAAATGGATTTGCATGATCAGGTCAGAGTAAGGTGAAACCTCAAGGGAACTGTGAACATAGTCAGAGTTATGCTGCTTGCAATGAATCTGGTTCGGTTCAAACACACGGTGACTGCTGAAAGTGTTAGTAGACGATTGGTCATCACAGTAAGGGTATTTGGACCAAGACACAATAGGTCATAGTTAAGCAGCATAGTTGTATTACCAAATATATTTACATCCTATTATCTATTTAGTTACAACCAGAGTTCTGATTGGTTGAATATCGTCACACCGTTTGTCTGTGTTTGTTTCAGTCAGTCTGCATTTGTTTGTAGGGATTCATTAATTCTGAAGAATCACTGAATCAATCATTCATTCAACTGAATCATCCAAAACACTGATTCGTTTACACTGACACAGCTATGATTGTTCACTGATTCATTCAGCTGATTCATTCAAAAACGTTGATTCATTGCTCAGAGAAAATAGTGCATCTAATAAGTGGGATTTTATGCTTATTGAACATGATGGTTATTGTCAAATTTGAAGAATATATACTGTTTATTTTAAGATTTTAATACTTTGAATTAGGATGTATTAAATTGATCAAAAGTGGCAGTAAAAACATTTGTAATGTTACATAATATTTATTTTCTCATATTTTAATATATTTTACAGTATATATTTTAAAATATGTTAATATAAAATAGTTATTTTTGTAATATTTCACAATATTACTTTATACTGTATTTTGGCACGACCAGTGGTGTTGGTGTGACTTAGTGATAATGTAGGGAAAGTTTATTGTGCATTCAACATTTATTTGGTTTATAATTGTTTACTATTAGATCTTTTTCCACTACAAAGTGCCTGTCCCTTCAGCTCATGCAGTAGTCTTTTAGACTGGAAAAGATGCTTTCTCTAACGTCCAGTTCCCTATAAATCATGTGAATAAAATTTTATTGCATGTGTGCAGTCGTGCAGGTATTTCTTCCCAACCTCCTCTGTTTTGACAGTTGGGAACCCAGTGATTCAGGAGACCTGCGTTTTAATGTCCAAACTCCCATGGCAGTTGTCAGCGCTCGCCAAATTTTTCAAGAAGACGTATTGGCGTAATTTACTCCTAACTGTCAAAGGTCCCTAATTGTTTCAGCATGGAGTGGTGTTTGTGTGGCACGTCCATGTGTGAGTTTCTCCCCATAATTCAGCCAATCGTATTGATTCATTTCCTGTTCACATATTAGTGCTACTCAATCAGAACGCTACTGGCAGTAGTGTATCATATGGGCTTATGCACAACTGAATATGAAATATTAAGGGATTTTAATATTTATAAGGCTGTGAAAAATATTCCTCCAGCTTTAAGTATATCAGCGGTTGGAGTGCTGGTGTTTTGGAGTAGATTTAAGTGCAGTTTTCAATGTTTTGTCAGCTGACTGTTCCCCATTTTTCTTAGGCGTGTTGTTGATGGTGTAAGGTGTTTCCGAGTAATAGTTCTTTTGGTCTTTGGGGAATGATCCAGGAGAAAAAGTGAAAGCAGGAGCCTGGGAAGAGGCTGTGTCAGGCCGAGGTCAGGTAGGCTGGGTGCGGCGCGCCTCGTGAAGATGAAAGACAGATTCGGATTCATTGTTTAGAGTGAACGTCAGCATTCCGGCCCACTTCTCCATCCCTTAGGCAGTTTTGCAGTGGGAGCGTGAAGGCCATGGTTCATTTGCAGGGAATTCCTCAGCAGGCTTCCTGGTCTTGGCTGGGAGCGACACTTGAGGGGAGGAAATCCAACGCCTTCAGCCCACATATGTCTGCTCGAACTCGCACTCTCTACTTGTGTCACAGCCATTAGATTTTTGGGATTTTAAAGCTTACGTGATTTTTTTTAACGGTCGTATAAGGACTTGTGAAACAAACTAGTGGCCAACCGAACCGAGTTCATCAATCGATCTCGAAAAAATGTCACAATTTATACAAAATATTAACAGGTTAAGATGCATTAAAATACAAAAAATATTTAAAATCTGATGCATATAAAAAATAAATGCAGTCTTGGTGAGCATTAGCCATTTTTTCAAAAACAGTGTATTTTTTATACAAAGTATGTTCATATGTTATGAATAATTCAGTTTAAGAATAGAAAACGAGGTGTAAATTATATATTTTTTACACTTACACACTGATATATTCGCTGTTAGTGTTTGGAACTGACAAGACTTTAAGTACTACTAATACAATTTATTGGCTTTTCACAAAATGCAAAACTCAGAACTGGTTATTTATGTATAGACTGCCATTAAATGTGCGGTCAAGGAAACTAGGAGTCTAAAATATGCCATTAGAAAAATGCAGAATTCTTCTTTGAGGATGATATTTCTCACCACAAATGAGAAAAACACACACAGCTTGTCTAATAGTTATCAAATGCTTCCTGCAGGTGCTTACGTCCATGCTAAAGAATTCAAAGGCCAGTTAAGCGGTCTGTGCTGTGATCGTAAGGGAAGAGGAATGTGCTGTTTTGAAACAGATAGAGCAACCGATACGGTTGCCTATCTACGTCCCTCAGAGGTTTGAGAGCCTTTAGCAAAGAAACGTGAAAGCGAATCACTCTTCTCGGAGCTAAAAGGCTCAAATGTTTTGCAATAAACCACTGAAGGCTCGAAAACTGAAATGCAGACATTTATGGAAGGGTAATGTGCTGTGTGTTGGTCATACAATGCTCCCTGTGGGCCTGAGAGTAAGATAATACATCTGCCGCTAATATGCTAACATGCTAACTTTAGGAGGCAGCCTCATCCGGTTTCCCCTGCTATCACACAGCAAGTGAGTGCCAGGCTGTTTGTATAGCCTGAAGCCATGCTAAGTCACTTCCCATGCTTGGGCCAAAGAACACAGCTGACAGAAGGAGCCAGGGTCCCAGTGTGTGGGAAAAAGCAATGACAGATAGAGGGCAGGAAGACAGCAGACAGCTGGAGTTGCAGGGACCTCCGTAAGAGGGCATGATATCTTCTTAGTCTCAAGGATGCCACTCAGAGGATGCTGACTTACTTTTATTTGAGTTTTTTGGACTGTTTGGGGTTGTAGATGTAGACTTTTTAAATTAGGCACAGATTTTTTCCTCACTAAATACGTTTCAGTTTCAAATATGTTTCATACCTGATGAGTAAACATACACAAAATTTTTAAGTTTTTTTTAAGAAGTTAATATTTTAGAAAGGTGCATACGATTGGTCAAAAGTGACAGTAAAGACTATAATGTCACAAATGATTTGTTTCAAATAAATGCATTTTATTGATGAAAGAAACCTGAAAAAAAAAAGATTACCACAAAAATATTAATATTTGTCACCATAAAGACTGCCAAAAAATTCAGCTTTTCCATCACATTAATTTATTTCATAGAAATAGAAAACCTGTATTTATTCATAATATTATTGTTTTTACTGTATTTTTGATCAAAGACATGCAGCCTCTGTGAGCATAAGAGACATAGGATACTTACACCTGTACTCAATATGTTGTAAAACATCTGCAACGTTTTAGTGCAGGATAAGCAATGCATCATCCATATAAATCATCCACATATAATAAACCTCTCATTGAGAAGGGCATTTTGTAAAAGTGCATTTAGCTATATTTCCTGTCTACTGAATCGCTTGTTTTGGGTGTAGCCTAAAAGTAACACGATTTCCACCTGTTTTTTCACAGTTAACGAAATCATCAGGAACGATCTCTCCAGCATCTCCGTTCACAGCCACGCATAGCAGCCTAAGGTCCCTCTGAGAAGACCCCGGCAAATCATGAACTCAAGCCTAGATCCGAATCAGCAAGACCTGACTCTGATAACACCAATTCAACAAACAAACCTTATGCACTCAAGAGTTCCTCTTCGTATGAGGCCATCACAGCTCACCGAACCTTGCTTGTTTTATTTCCACAGGGGAGGGGAATGAAAACCAGCCTAAAAGCACAGAAAAAAACAAGTGCACTTCGTTTGAGAATTTATCAGCACGTCCTGCCGAGACGGAGCGTGTGCTCTTGTGGACCAAGTTGTCTCTCTTCTTGCTTTCCTATTTACTCTCTTGTACTCGATGTAGCTTTTTAAATTATTACCGTAAGTGCAGTTTGACCTCTTTTCTCTGTACACAACCATGTATATTTCTAAAAAGAACATTTCAGTCTGGTCACAAATCAATAACTTTGCAGGCCAAAAACCAGACGTGCGCAATTATAAATTATAACCTAAATCTTTTTTTATTTTTGCTTTGGATGCATGCATATGTGAATGCACGTCTGAACACTCGCTTTTGTCGATTTCTGTTTTTGTTACATTTCATCATGCAATGGCACAAATATGTGTGGTTAAATGAAGTATCTGTTCCTCATAAGGAAGAAAGCATTGATGACTGATTGCCGTCTGTCTGAATATCACTTTGAAGCCTTGACCTGTTTGTAAGCCCAAACGGCCTTAATGATTTGCCTTAAGCTTATGCCAAATTTGTTTTGTTCATCATTTGACAGCAGATGTCTGTGCTTATGTCTGAATAGCCATTCCAATGTTTATAGCTTTTGTAATATCAGGTATGATATGTACTTGTTAACTGGAATTTTTACGAATAGTATAGATTAGAATAGAATTATTTATTTGGAGTGAGCTGGAATTAATCAAACACAAGCCATAAGGGATGTATATATAGCAATCCCATTCCCTTCACGGTCACATTTGGTAGCAACCGTGTGACCAGAGATCTTCTGGACTGGCATTTGTCAACCATCCAATATTCTAGCAATTTTTCAAGGCAGGATAATGGTTTTGGATTAGGCTACGCTCTATCGAACTGCCTCTGAACAGCAGAATATGTTACACTATAACTGCCTCTATGACCTGATGGTTTACTGCACTGTGCCTTAAAGTGTTTATCAAGCAGGAATACTTTTTATATGTATTTGTCCTCTCTAATTATAAACGTAATGCATGTTTCTCAGCATATAATGAGATTTCCGTACAGGGTTTTTTACTGCCTGTACATTGTATCCTGTCTGTAGGTTGTTAGGTAATGTATGCACTTTAATTTGTATTTTTCTGTACTGGGATCTCAGAAATACCACATATTGTTTTTTTCGTTGTTGTTTGTTCTTGACAATCAGACTTACACATATTATATATTCTTCTGCAAGGTATCAATGACAACAACAGATTGTTTTTCTTGCAAGTACATGTATTCAATTTACCCATGCTAGTCACATTTCTACGGTGCATTTACATTTCAGTACCAAAATATGCACAATAAATCATGCTTTGTTGGCTCTTTTAGAGGTGTGGTGGTGAATGGTGAAAGAAATTGTGTACAAATAAATATAAGTTATTTATATTGTAGCCTGACTAATTCTAAAAATTACCTCCAGTTAATCCTCCAATCCAAAGTTTGATGATGCATGATTAGCTGTGCATTTTTAATGCCTCCACAAACTATATATATATATATATATATATATATATACAGTATAAGATACAACCAACCTGTATCTGTAGGTGTGTTTGGACATTCACTAGTTATTTTAGCTCTACAAAAAAGGCCTATGTTACTTGATTTTGCAAATTGGTATTGCTTGTCATATTTAATCCGGTTTGTATTCATACCACTTTACTACACTTTGTTGTTGTTTACATATAGTGGCTAATCTAAAGCGTTGCACGTTCACAGAAAATAGCTACTTTTCTGCAAAATAACACAAAAATAAGCACACTAAGAGAAATACTGAACGAAGTCTGACCGCTAACCCCGGTCTTATCGTGACAGCAGTTAGTAACCTAATTGATGTTAATTTTTGTACCAAAATCAACTGGTAAAACACTTCAAGATGTTTCTTATTGGTCCTAAAAATCACAGAGAATAAAAACCAGAGATGATTTATTTGCAGGTCTTTTGTCCAAACTTTTAAAGAGTATAAAACCCTGACCGAATGTTCCGTTTGACAGATCTAGTTTCAACCCTAGTCACAACGGCTCATTAAAAATTGCGTCTGAAAAGGAATGGTGAAAAATGCGCAAGATCTCTTCCCCATGTGCACAGGAGAGCTGAACTTCCAGAGTAGTAACTAATGGATCAAAGTAGAAGCAGCTGTTGTATCCAGGCTTTGAGCCAAGCACCCTGTGACACCTGCCAGGCAGACAGGAATATTTTCCATGGGTTTGAATCCCCGGTCACACAGCCATGGTGACAACGCACAGTCAGGGTGGGGTGGATCATCAAAGCCAGTGCCCAGAAATAGCCGCTCTATTAGTGGGCTGCCTGGGTGAGGATTGTTAGAGAGCCAAGAAGAAGAGCGGCCTTCTGTCAGTTATCATTGTGTGTGAAACTGTCCTGTCGAGTGAAGAGCTGTGAGTCTGAACTCCCTCCACATCCTAATACATATAACTGTCATCCTCCCTCCCTCCAAACCGTGATCGCTGGATCAAAGCAAGATGGTGGCTGTTCTGTCCAGACTGTTCTCATCTGTAGTCGTTTATTAGAATAACAGCAGTTAAGAAGCAGAGGAGACTTAATCTTATTGAAATTGCAGTGAGATAAATCTATAACACTGCAGATTTTTAAGACCCCCATCAACTAAACGTAATGAAACGAGACAAATGTAGTTCTCAAACTTTCAAGGATTGTCAAAGTCAACAGAGGCCACCGTGCAAAGGTCTCTGTTTTTTTTTTTTTTCTTCTTCTGGTGAGATGATTACAAAATAAGAGCTTGTCATTTGTTTTTTATTAACAGAAACTATGGCTCTTAATATGTTTAAATAACCTTCTTTACAGCGAAGAAACCTAAAAAATTGCTGTTACTTGCTTCAAAAGAATTCAAATGAATATTTTTTTTTTCACAACTCTGTTATTTTAATAGTAACTTTAGCAAACATTTCATCCCCATATCAACAATACAGATCATAGAATCAATATAAACCTTGTAAATTGTATTCGATTTTACTAATAACAAAACAAAAATGATAAGAATAAGGTAACATTAAATCATTTTAATGAAGATAAAACAGTAGTTTACTGGGGTCACGTAGTAAAACGTCTCCTGGGTGAGAAATGAGTTTCATTTACTCTAGATCATTACTGCCTCCTTGTGGACATTTGATAATGGCATGTCTGTCTTAAAAAATACCAAATCATGATTAGGATGATAAAAACAAAACCAAAAAAAATTACAAGTAGGCAAGTAAAACTATAGTTCTGTTGTTTGTTTTTTTGTTTTCTAATACATCAGCATAAAACACTTCACAAACATTGTTAACACATGTAGTAAAACATCTGCATAGTAGCCTATAAATACAACTTTTTTACATTAATTTGTATATTTTTATATTCATGTTAAATAAATCTTCTTTCTCACTAAAAATCTAATAGATTTTTAACATGTTTCACAAGTAATAATTAATATAATAATGAATTTTAATATCATTTACAGAACATTTATCTCATGTGCAGTATGTATTACACGGCTCACCAGAGGTGAAAAAGTCATATATATTGACCAAAGGAAACATAGTCACCGCCCCCAACATTGAGCCCAACTGCACTACAGCTCCACACCACACTAGAGCGCTGTGGCCTTCATCTCGTAAGATCACAGCAACAATCACTTTCACATACGATAGGATGAAGATGAAAAAGAACCACGCCAACACCTGAAAACACAGCATTACTTAGTATGAATATACACAAAGAAACACAGATCTGCAACAAAACAAAACGTATGCTTCTTATATTGTAAATAAACACAAACTGGTTCCAGGTACTCACAATAATGACAGCTCCAGAGATGTCATGAACTAGCAGAGGACATGGGCTCAACACAGCCATACCCATAATGTAAAATCCAATAAGTGAGCCAATAGAAGTGAGAACTCCAATCAACACTAAGGACCTGTTCAGAATGCAACAAATTGTTGTGAAGTAGCAAGTGTGTTTATAGCCATTCTATCGATCTATCTATCCCAAAGTATTCTATTTTTTCTGAATGCTACTTTAGGACTTAATTTAGGCCTTCTAAAAATAATTATTTATATAAAATTAAGATCATCTAAGTATACTCTATTGCACTATTTTTGGACACCATGAATATAAACTAATATATCCTTTTAACATACTATCTCTGTATTTAAAGGGGTCGTATGATGTTGCTAAAAATAACATTATTTCAAGCTTCCTCATAATCAAGAAGGTAAAGTTTAGCATGCTGTCCGGGGGGCGAGCCGGGAGGACGGCGGACACCGAACCCTAGAGGCTTGAACCCTAGCTAGGGCTAGAGCTCGGCGTCCGGCTCGGTCCTTTCATGCCCCCCGGAAAGGAAGGCGCGAGAGCAGCTAAATGGCGGAGAAGGGGTGGAGGAGGGATGCGTAAAAGGCGGGATGTGGAAGGAAAGAGGACGGGCTATTTATAGTGGGTAGAACGGGATTTGATTGGGCAGGTGTAATGAAGAGATTGATTAGGTGATGCAGTGCCAGCTGTGATTAATCGACCGCGCTCCTACTCGAAATTAGTTTATTTGCAAAAACTTCACTTTGTGTATTTGGTGTAATGCAATGTGTTTAATGTGCAAAAAACAGAATGTTTTCCGCATGCGGTATATTATTGTTTTTCCTCTAAGCCCTCCTCCTGAAACGGGTCGATTTGTACAAAGCTCATCATCCTTGATGAGGTGGACTCTGATTGGCCAGCTATCCAGTGGCCTGTGATTGGCCGAATATCTCAATGGGAAAAACTCAAAACTCACATCTGAATAGTAAGTAGCAACTTCTTTTAATACAAGTACTACAAGTGGTGACTGAATACGTTTTTGACATACAACTAGTATGTTAAAAGCACATTTAAGTTCATATTCAGGGAGTACACCTAGATGATCTGAAGTATAAAAACTAATGTAAAAAGCAGTTATTGTGCATTGAATTCACTATTAAATCAGTGTAATAAATTGTTATTGTTCATGAGCTACTCACCTTTGAGTGTAAAACATGCTGATGAAGCAAGCTATAGGATTGGCAACATTCGCCATAGTTGCTGACCAGTGATAGGCCCGGTCTCCATATGGTAAACATGAGTATGACTGCACTGACGGCAAACCAGTATTAGTCAGAGCGGTCACCCATGCTAGCATAATATAGATGTATATGACTTGCATCCATGTGTGTGTCCCCGTCCCAAACATGCTCTTCTGACTAGCCTTTTGAGAACGCATCATTGGTTTCTGTTCAGATTTCTTGTTTGTCCAGCGTGTTATGGGAGCTTCATTTCCATTTATGTTACTGGGACGCTCTCGGGCCACAGCTGGATGGTAGTTCAAAAGTAAGAACGCCACCAAGCAAACCACCATCATGGCCGCCAGGAAGAGAAAATAGGCTTCAACGGAAAAGTTAGCTGGTTGGTAGTGAGGCACAAGGTAGTTAGTGTCTCTCTCAGACCCGTTAAGATGTGTTTCATTGAGGATTTGAGATGCATTGAAGCATTCCATCACACCTACACCTTGAACCATCGCCACTAAAGCTGGGACAAGACCACTCAGGCCTTCTCCTACATAATACGTCATGAGATACTCCGCCTTGAGCTGCGCCATGAAGGGAAGGAACGTCACAGAAGAAGTGCAGTCCACTAATGAGATGAAGAAGATGAGGAGCAGCAGAGGAACGCTGCGCTCTACGCCTTGCACCACTACCGTCTCGCTCCAGAAGAAAGCCAGGAAAAGGCTTGCTAGTATCCCAAAACTAACAATAAAATAGATAACGGCAGTCTCTTTGAGCGTTCCTGGGCGGAAGCGGTGCATTAACGTGACAAACAGAGGTCCGATATTGGCCATTTGGACAATGACGGAAATGTAGGAGGGAAGATACCAACCCTCAGGTACCTGTGGAACGATGAGAGGCAGCTCCACCCACAGACCACAGATGGTGACCCAGGAGCCCATGCCAAACAGGCCTGCCAAAACATGGGTGAGGACAGACGTGGCCATGCTGATTCAGATTTCTTAACCTTAATGTCTTCAGAAAAGAAAAAAAACATGTACAGTTAGTAAGAGAATTTATTTTTGCAGTTCTACTTGTCATACAAATTACACACTTCATCTTCAGATTGCAAATTTGGTGCAGCCAAGATTATTTATTCAGCTGTAGTGCATTATGTCCATGGGCAAGACGTTTAATCCAGGAGCGCTCCAGGGGATCAGTGCACACTCTCTTTGGATAAGACACATCTGCTAATATGGAGTTATTCAGTAACATCTGCAGTAAACAGAGCATTGTCTTACTAAAACTTTGATCTTGTGCCAGTGTATTTAAAGAGCAAAGTCAGGAAGTTTGAGCTTATTTGCAGAGAGTGTAGTTACGGTAGCAGGGGCTTTGTTGAGGCAGTTGAGATCAAGAAAATGGGATAAAACTGCCTTTGCAATAAAACTATATTCATATTTACATAACATTTCCCCAAAATGTGCAGGAATTAACTATTTTATTTTGTAAAGTTTATATTTTATCATGCACCCCATGATACAATTTAGTGCAATATGTATTAAATATTACGTTAAAACATGGCAAAATGAGGTACAGCAATGTGTAAAGTATTTTCTTTTTCTCCGATTAATTTAGTCAAAGCGTATTTTTGTACATACAAAATACGACATGACATACGAAAAAACATCCAACGCAGAAGATAAAAGAAATATTGTCATCCTTCATTCCGTGTTCTAATGAACTGTTGAACATACAGCAGTGTAATCTGCTGCTCCGCGACATGAATAATGCAGCTTGAGCGTTATTTCAGCTGCTGTTGTATTTGCTTAGCTATTTGTCTTCTGGTCACCTTTATTTGTGTTTATCTGTTAAATGATTAGGTCTGTGTCTGTCTGAAAGTTAATGGATAATCTAGTTCCAGTATTCAGAACAACAAATGAGTAACTCGAATATATTGAAATCATTATTATAATGTACATAGTACCGAAGTCTGCTATTTACGTTTCATTCATGTCATAGTGAACAGCCTTTTTATAGCCTATAGCACAGTGCAGTTATACAAATCATAATTTTGATTATTTTTGTCTTAAGCAACAAACTTACTGATCATGCACCATATAGCATGCATCATTTGACAAATGCGTTTTATCTTATACACATAGATAAGTAAATATAGATTGATATATGAAAAAACTGACAGGTACTCACATGATCTGAGGCTGATCATATGAAGACAAAGTCCTGTACAAAGAAAGAAATGTCTCATATCCTCTTCAAGAGTGGGTGTTCCTATTCTAACCAACCATGACTCCTGTCTGTAGATCTTTTATCAAGGAAAAATAATCATTTATCATAATGCTACCCTACTGAAAAATAAATATACTTAAATTTATTTCATGCTTAGTATAATGCAAATACATTTTCATATGTATGTACTTGTAACACCATGCATTTGTACTTTTAGTGTACTTAAAGTCTACTAAATTGGAACAACTAATTGTGTACTTAATGCACTTTAATTGTGCAGAAGTACTGCTAAAGTCCAAATAAAGACATACTTAGTATATTTATTTGCGCTAAAGTGGAACTATTGCAAGTATACTTTAATATTCAGCATTTAAAGGGCAATATTACACAATCCTCATTAAACACCCATTTTAGGCTCATTAAAAAGAAATATGCATTGTGCTCAAGTAATACAACTAATAAAGTTAAATTAAATGTTTTACATCAGTAGGTCTCGAGATATCTGTCAGTAAATATGTTAATAGATTTGAACTATACTTAGTATGAAATATATTTTATATATATATTACTTTTTTTATTAGTGTATAGTACATAGGTCAAAAACATGCATAAAAAATGTAATATTAACATTTTGGGGATAAAAGAATTTAACAGTAAGCATTGAAAACTGTTTTCTTGCTTAAATTCTGGCAGGAAATGTAACAGAGTTAGCAGAAAAATCTCAACTTCAGTAAATCTTTAACTATAACCTTTATGTTATTTAACAATGTAGTAAAAAAGTGACTTAATATTACTGCTTACGACTGTTAAATAAAAAAAGCATGTGAAAAAGCTTACTTTACATTTCTGTAGTTTATCAAAGTATCAACATCGTGTTAACAGATTTCTAAATAAAGGCTTTAATTAAAGATGTCAGGAATGCAGTTAGTGCTTAACACAAATATCCAGCTCTCATACAACTAATAAATCTGATTTAATCTGAATTTATGCAATTAGTGTCAAATGCCACAAAATTACACATAACACAATTTGAGTGCAAGATAACAACAGCTGCAATATCAGATTAACCCACGTTAAAATACTGGCCTCATCTGAAATAATTAAAATCAAAAGCGTGAAATGTGGCAGCACCACACATTGAAGATATGACAGTAAAATTGTACATTTAGACTTTGTATGTGCATTGAAACAACAAATGTACACATAAACTAAACCAGCAATTCAGCAGACAACGTTGAGTGTCTAAATGTAAAGTAAATGCAGAAATAATGGAATGTGATGATACACATTTTTTGCTTGAGGTTGTCAAAACACTATTTCATTTCGGAGTCATAGAAAGCATAGTTTTTTCCATAAACTTACCTGATTTGTATTCATCAACAACGACCAGCTTTCTGCTGAAAATAAACAAACACTGTTGTACAATACTACACAGATGAAGCAAACCGTATAAATGTACTTTTAGCACATTGTATACTGTAATTACAGCAATCTTTAATTACAGTACTCAATGTGCCATCGGGTCACACAAAGATATGCAATGAGATCAAGAGCATTGCCATTAACTTAAAAAGTCCTGTGAAGGCATCAGAAGTGATACCTGTTGTTAAAGGCATGGGTTGAGTATAAAATGAAGTGCTGTTAAATTAACTGCAGGAGTCTGTGCAGTCGTGGCCTCGCTGGAAGACCTGGTACACACTGACTAAAGGGAACATTGTGAGAGCTCCAATGAGAGAGCCAGCCTGGATGAAGACTCCACACCAAAGCAAAGCTGCATGCCCTGCTTCGTGAAGCAGAGTCCCGACTACAACCTTCAGGTAAGAGAACAAGCCGGTGAAGATGATCCAGGATGTGATCTGAATGAGGAACGAATTACAGGCTTCTGTTAAAAAACTAAACCTGATGAGAATAAATAGGTTCTTATATTCTCCATACAGTTTAACTGAATTGCTCAAATGCTGTTATGTATCTATGGATAAAGTGTGACTGATTTGTTGATTAATTTTTCTTCATTATTTGTATAATGTAAATCAATAATTAAAGGAAAATAAAGGTTAAGGAGCATCTGTGGCATGGTCAGTAACCCTAGAAAATATTGTAAAATATATTAAATTTTAAACTTTTATAAAGTTAATATTGCTAGGTATAATTACATTTTTAATGCATTAATAATGCAAGTATAAAATAATATCTAAAATAAAAATATCTCTTTGAAATATTACTATCGTGACCCCTTTTCACAACAATTATCTTTCAGAGCTTCTTAAAGGGATAGTTCACCCAAAAAATGTAAATGTGATGTTTATCTGCTGACCTCCAGAACATCAGAGATGTAGGTGACTTTGTTTCTTCAGTAGAACACAACAATTATTAACTCAAACCATTAATCAAAGTCAGTGTCTGTGCAAAAACTGAACTGTGTTTATATCATTTTTTACCTAAGTCCTAAGTCCTGAGCTCAACCACAACATCCAGCATATGATGCTGACACATAGATATATACATAGATCCTTACATATTGCATAGAAACAGTCACTAACGAGGCATCTATGTGTATATATTTATCTGAACGCAGCATGCGCCGGATGTTGTGGATGAGCTCAGGACAGTGCGTATAAGAGGTAAAAATTGATATAAACATGGTTCAGTTTTTTGCACAGACCGATGGTTTCGTGTCTTAACACCTCGATGTATCGTCACGAGCCGCATGGTTTGGTTTCCTCTTTGTATTTGGTTTTGTTTGGTCCCCATTGACTTCCATGATGACTGACAGACTGCAACAGAATCTTTGTTTGTGTTCTTCTAAAGCAACAAAATCACCTACATCTATGATGCCCTGGGGGTCAGCAGATAAACATCACATTTTCATTTATGGATGAAATCATTCCTTATCAAATCTTTAAAAGATGAAACAATAATGAAACAACCACAGTTGCACCACTTTTGTTGAACGTGGTGTAGTAAACAGCACTTCTAAACGTTCTTAGTTCCTCTTCCACTCAAAAAAGGCATACAGTTACTAACCACTAGAGCAACTCCTGACTGACTTCCTAAAAGAGGTGGACAGGGACTCAGCGCAGCCAAAGCCATGAGATAAGCAGCAAAAATACCGCCTCCCAGTGACATCATACCAAGACCAATGCTGGACCTATAACGAGAACATCAATTACAATTCTTAACACATACACCACACAATGATAAGGAAAACTGAATTCAAATCAGGGCCATTAGAGGGACACTGTCCTGCTGAGATTAGCTCCAACTTGCCTCAACACACCTCCCTGGAAGTTTCTGATATGCCTAGTAAGTTGGTTGTTGTTGGCTTGGTGTGTCTCGGCCTGTAGACCTAGATTGGAAGGTTCATGTGTGCGTAACTGGAGTTGGAGCTATACTCTTCTGGATAGTGGCCCTCCAAGAACAAGACTGGACACCCCTGTTATGAACTTACCTAAGTAGAACAAACATGGCCACAAAGCAGGCCAGAGGGTTTGCGATGTTGCCCAAGACGACAGAGAGGTGATAGGTCATGGTGCCATAAGGCAAACAGGTGAAACTCTGCACTGATGGCAGTACACCGTTGGTCAAAGCATTGGATATTCCCAGCAACAGGAGCAGGTATATATTGCGTGATGTCCAGAAGGCCACAACAGGTGCCTGTTTTTCAACTTCAACTTGTTCCTCAGAAACAGGGGAACCTCCATTTTGTAAAGGGTGTGTCTCTTCCTCCGTTTTCACCGTTTCCTGCTCTGTCCTTGGAATTTCCTCTGCCGCAGTCGGAGTGACCACTCTGTATGCCAGAGCGAGGAAACAGAGCGCCGAAATTGCCAGCATCACAGACAAGAACCAGAAGAAGGTTTGGGCTGGGAAGTTTTCTTTGAGATAGTGGGGCTTTGTACCATTGGCCGTTTCATTGCACTCTAGTTTCCCTACGCCCTGACCCAAAGCGACCACACAGGGAAAGAATGCACAAAGACCCTGTCCGACAAAGAACGTCCGGATGTACTGCGGGGGGTAACGGAACATAAAGGGCAAGAAGGTGACGTTTGAAGTGCAGCAGACAAATGACAGGATAAAAGTAAGCAGCAGAAATGGGACAGATCTTGGCTCTCCAGCGACTGTGACCACCTCGGACCAAAAGAGAGCAAGAAATGCAGCTGCAACCACCGCTAGCACTTGTATGATGTGGATGACCAAGCGTTCATTTAGCCATCCTGGAGCAAAGTGGTGGGTTAAAGTCACAGCCACTGGACCCAGATTCCCAAACGCAATCAGCACTGAAAGATAGGCCGGCAAGATCCACTCTGTAAAGAAAGGACATGTTAAAAGCATCTATTGGGTACATCTGGTAAAGCACATGTTGAAGTTTTATTGAAACACTATTTACTTTCAGGAAGAACTCCTACTACAACCGGCAACTCAACCCATAATGAGTTCACTGAGATCCATGAGCCCATTCCAAACAGCGCCACCAGAATATGTGTAACGATGGCATGATTCCACCATGTATCTGCCATTTATATGTCTAGGAAAAGGGCACAATTTAAGAACATCCATGTTTTAAATTGTACATAATGCATTTATTTTTTGTGACTGTATTTGAAAGAATGTAATAGTCAAAGTAAATTGCTCTCCTCGTGAAATGGCATCTCAAATGGATTGCATTAAAATCATATATGTATACCCATATAAAAAAAAAAAATATATATATATATATATATAGAGAGAGAGAGATATGTATTTAATTAATTATATTGTAAAAGGAAAAAAATGCATATATATATATATATATATATGAATAAACTGTTGCCAAAAGAAGAGTACTATTAAATATTTTGATTAATCAAGGATACATTATCACAAAAAATGCACTGACTGAAAAAATTATGATTTTTAGCTACTTAAGACACTTTTTAAATAAATAATAATATTGTTATGGACTGCACATCTTTTAATTCATAAAGAACAATAATAAATAAATTAACAAAAAATATAACCATTTAAAAAAAAAAGTAGGAAAAAAACTACTTTAATTCACCACAATTAAAGAATTACTTGTGTGTGTGTGTATATATATATAAATATATATATATATATAATATATACATATATATATAAAACAGTATGGATGGCTGAATCTGTAGCATTTTAACATTTTACAGTCTGTAACGTTTTATTTGCTTAAAGTGAGTGTTCTTTAATAAACAGAAAACTTAAATATCATTATTTAAAATATACTTACAACATTATAAATGCTTTACTGTACTTTTTGCTCTAATGAATGCATAATTAATAAATTAGCGTTAATTTTTTTATCAAAACATCCATTTCATACTGATTAAGAACATTTGTATATTGTGTGTACGCATAACATTATAAAGATATATTATTATTATTATTATTATAGGTAGTATAGTAGAACTTATATTTAATAAACAAGACAAGTGTTTTGCTACAAAGGTTTTTATTTTGGAATGCAACTTTTATGAAAAACACACATTTGGAAACAAAACAATGAACTATTTTGAAACTAATACAAGTCTAGTATTTCAGTAAGAGAGCAAGCTTGTTAGTAACAGTAACATCTCAAAACAAAGATTTTTTTAACCATATCTGATAACATAATAGACTAATGTGCATGTATTTTACATTTTTACCAGGTTAAGACACACTTAGAGAAACTCAAAGTTCTCCCTGTAACAAGGTCCAAAAACATTCGTTTTCTTTATATCAATACTACGCCTTTGTTTGGTTTGCTGACCAGTGGCTGTGCTCTGGAGGTCAAGGGATGATGTTTCTGCCAGGGTCTCCTGAACGTCAATGTGACCGAGCACATTCTCAGTTGGTGATGCAACTATAACTCTCTCATTTGGCAGGACGTCCTTCAGTGTAGAAACCATGTCATTCAAAGAGAACCCTATGCGAGTTTTGTCTCTGGAACCCAAGATGCTCTTTTGGTAGTTCAGCTCACAGCGAATGACCTCGCGTATATGCGCATGGCTTGCACCTTCTAGTTTTGCGAGCAACCGCTCAACGTCTTGCTTGCTTTTGCATGGGCCACCGTATTTTGAAACGGCTCCAATAATCATTTTCCTATAAATGTGATCCTGGGCTTTTTGCTTCAGTCTACAGACCTTCATTTTTTTGGCAGCATTGAGATTCGCCCCATCAAAGATAGCGTAGCGTCTCTGAGTGGTTTTGGCAGGTGACAATGTGACCGCTGCTGATGTAGGTTCATCTGTTCTCTCTCGGGAGGCAAGATCTTCACAAACTGAACTCTCGCTCCGACCAAGAGTTTTATCAGGCCTGTTCTTCTCATAAGGGTACGCATGACCAAAGGGGTACTCGCCCATTAGATGTAAAAATGTGCAGCTTGCCATTTGAACGGCTATATCCGCAGGCAGATCTTTGCAGTGTTCGCCGCCAGGTAGGAAATCTTTAAGATTGTCTTCTAGTACAGCTGCGAGGGCTTTCATCATCTTCTCTAAGCACGCTTTTATCAGAGTACCGGACTGCTTCTTTGCATTATCGCTGCAAAATTTGAACACTCCTTCGAAAGTCCCTTCTTGCATTGGAACCTGTAAGAATACATTGACAAAGGCTTCTGGTTGCATAAGGCAACTCCCGTCTTGCGACCACTCCAAGAGCTTTTCGTACAAGCACAGGATATATCGGTGAAAAAGAGGATATTCTCCATCGCTCTTCAGAAGCTGCCAAAAGGGTCCCAGGACTTTAAGGTAGACAACAGCAACCACACAAACCAATGCCTGCAAAGCTTCATCATTTGCGTCAGCAGTGACACTCTCCAACAGGATACTGGAGTCGTCGTTCATGAGCTGCAGGTCAGATACAAAGAGAGCCACATCTTTATGATGGTGAATGAGTGCCGCGGCTGCTTCGAAGTAGTTAACGATACGATTTGACCTATAAATAGGCAGTTTGGAAGGGTTTTTCCTCTCAAGGCAAAACGCAAGCCAGTGTCTGCGGTAATTTGGGTTGGTCTCCTCGCTTGGGCATAGCATTTCTGAAGCCATGTGTATGTAGCGGCTCACGGCGCTCTCGTCGAAGTTGACAAAACTCTGAAATCTGGGGTGGTTGTCGCGTCCGAGTTTCTCGCCCGTGGTGTTCACTGTATCTTTTTCCAACAGTATCATTTGCTGTTCAACGACATCAATGAGCTCGAAAAGGAACTGGCAGATGTAACGCAGGAAAGTCAGCGGTGGCACTAGCGGATGGGTGCTTCCTTTGACTTTGTCATCGAGGGTTCTTAGGTTAGCGTCTTCCTTTAGCATCGCCGAGAAGTGATTTTGAAGCAGATCTAGTGAAACCACCTTGGCAGCTTCGTTCTTTCCTCCACTCATTTCTGCAATCTTTTGCCAAGACAGGACAGAGATATCAAGAAGTGTTACATTGTCGCCCGTGTCCATTCTCGGGTCTTCTTTGGCATCTTTCAGTGACCGTATCGGTGTTTGATGGCTCTGTGATCTCTGTTCCTTTTTAAAGCCAAGCAAATCGGGCATTTGCTTGGGTTCACCATGAGCTTTCTCAGGCACATCTGTCTGCGAAATACGGAAGGACTCATCTTCCTCCTTGAACAAAGAGGTAGGTTTATGTCTGGTAATGCGTTGCTTCTTTTTCAGATGTGCTTTCATCATTGCCACCCTCCTGTATTCAATATCATCTTCATCAGCTTCAGGAGCAAGATCAAATGGACTCTGAAGAAACTCATCCAGAAATCCGCGGCTCCTCTTTCGGCTCCTCTGATTGTTGCGGTATTGCATTCTGAAATTCTTGAGACTTGACCGCAGAAGCTTATAGGCTCTTTGGATCTTGCCATCACTACAAAATAAAGGCTCAAAGTTGCGAATCCAGGACACCAAGACAACCGGGTCTAATTTCTCTCGTGAAATAAAATTAGTCAATTCCAAAATGAGACCATTTGTGAGCGCAGTTAATTTTGCACGATCAGAAAAGTCAGACATTTCAAGTAAATCTCTTCTCCCGATTCCAATACTGTCACATACAGGTCCAACAAATTCAAAGTTTACATCTGAATCAAGAAACTTATGCCTGAGATCTCCAGTTAAGCTCAAAGCTGTGGTGGTGTTTCTCTCAATCAAGCTTCGGAAATCAGCCGACTGAAACATCGGGGCAATCTTTTGGAGCCACTGAATTAAATCAACCCATGAAATATCCTGCTCCTCTCTCATCAGCCCAATCTGAACCAACATGCGGATTTTCCAGGGCTTTTCATCCAGCTCCAACAGCTCTCCGTAATGAGCGCCAAGGAAGTCGTCAACAAGCCTGGAGTAAAAATCATCCCCTGCAAGACAGTTTTCAAAGGTAAATAAGCAGATACTTAAAAAAAAAATAAAGTTTTTTTGATAGTAAATAACTGAATGCAAAACAAAAGGTACTACTCACTCAGCTCAGAAGCAATGGTCTTAGCACTCGCACTAGAGGAACCAAAGTCTTGCAGGTCCTCCATAGTTGAACATCAAAGTGGCTTGGCTTGTTTTTTTAAACCATCTGGTGGAGCACGCTTCCAAATAAAGGCCAGATAAATGTTTTAGTAATAACGACCAGAGAAAGATAGTCCACAGCTGATCTTAACCGTGCAACAAAGATTATCCTTCAAGTTATTATTATTATTATTTTTTTATCAGGTGTACCTGCTTGAAAATATAGCTTAGTTTCCCTAATGGCATTACAGCTTTATAATAATCTGAAAAACTTTACTCTTTCGATTTACAAGACACATCTTTTGGTATATATTACATTTATTTCCTTAAAAATACAACATTGTAGGTTTACAGCTAAATATAACAATCGATTCAAAATATTATAGTAAATACAATACTCTAATATCCAACTGTAGCTTTAACATGCTGTCATAAGACATTTAATTACAATGTCAACTTTACAAATTCACTATTTTTAAAGGACATCCATTAATTACATTCATTTTACAGTCGAGATAATATTTACAGTATTGATATCTGTGGTTTCCTTTGGTTATATATTGTAAAATTATGAATTATGCAAGTGTTATGATTACTTGTTGCGCATGTCACACAAAAGCACAATAAACTGAATGAATCGAATTCATGGGATAAAAATAACACTCAAAGAATGGTGCAAAGGGTCAGTTGCATCACTGCTAGCTTTACATAAATCAAGATCACACATTCTGTAGACTTGGCAAGTCACATATTAGTTATCTTGGAGCAATCAGGGAACAAAAAGACGCCTCATTTGAGCACGCGGCTGATTTCTTTGAGAAAGGCGTTATTGACTTCCAGCTATTATTGGCTAAATATCTACTTTGCTTGTTTTGGCTGTAACGTTAGTGTTTGAAAGCTCAAGTACTAGGGCTGAAAATAAGAGCATGCATTTTCATTCTTCGAGGCGCGAGAATGCCTTCCTTCATTCTTTCTCGAGCGCGCGAGGATGCGTTAATGCACGGCTGTCTGTGTTTGATAGCTGTAACTGTGAGAGATTGCCATTGATAAAATACGATGCAATGTAGCAAACATTATCTGAAACTTAAATAAGCGTTCAGAAAAAAAATATACATGTAGTCACAGAATCTCGAAATGTACTCACCGACTTATTGTTCTTTGCTTTGTAGTAGTTAAGTTATAGTTATGCTGTGCAGCGTGTTGCTTTGTCGGGGATTCCGATTATACAATAATTTTCATAAAACGGAGGAGCGTCTACATCATGGACTTCCCTGTTGAGTCACGTGTGCTTCTGAAGAATCTCTGATTGGACATATTCCGCGCATTCTATTTGGTTAAAAAGGCTCTGCTAGTCCCATAGACATATGGCTCTGGGCTAGTCCACCTTGTATCAGCGAATCACGTAAAAGAGTCGGTTCAGTGATTCTTTTGCGCCATTACGTAATTGCGTCATCACATCGGCCCTTATCCTATATAATATTTTTATGTTCTTATAATGTAATAATTTAATGTTTGTGTACTTGTTTTTACACCCCGGAATGACTGTAATTTTTAAAAATGTTTTTGCAAAAAAAAATCTGTCCAAACCGTCCAAGTAAAAGAATACTTTTCTACGAGCTACCATTAATAAAAGTATTTGGTTAAATTCACATTAACGTGCCCAACTTTTGTTGCAGCAGTGAGTCTACTCATAAAAACATTAAGTCAATTTTAACCTAAATACCAAGTGGCAGAGCTGCGTAACTTTATGTTTAACTGTATCTCAATCCGTTCCAGAGTTATAGTCCAAATAACATGTGGCTAACATTAGCATATACACTAATTGGCCAACTGTTTTACACCAAAATCAAAATTTCAACTTTTTTTGATAATTATTAATATTCAATTTCCACAGATATTTTCTGGTTTGGTTTCGATCGGGTGAAAAACCTATGACTATTCGTAAATATTTACGGATATGGTTCATCTGGTTCGTCTTCGCACTCTTGTGTATGCTCGTGAGGGCCCAACGGTTCAAACTGATAAGGCAGTGGACCTGCACTGTCATGATTTTGATCAAAGTGGGGATTCTGGTGGGGAGAAGTCCTCCACTTCCACACTGCTCAGTGTCGCTGTTCATCTGGCCAACGTGTGTGTGTTTACATTTGTCGGTGTGCAAATTAGCAAAATTATTCACTTATTGTCACTCCCCCTTTAATGCAGTCTCCGCCTTGCCTCCACACTCTACCCCCACCCCTTACCCCTAGTGAACAACGCCCCTTTTCAGAAAGTTTTTCAAACCAGGTGTGTTTTGTGACCCTTTAAGATGTTTATGATTTAGAATGTATGTAAAATTGACATCTGAAAGACGTTTGTAGACGGCAGATGCTTTCCAGATCAAGAGATCTTTAACAGACATCTTGCAGACATACGTGTGCCATCTGGGATGGTAACAATATTTTACAACATATTTTGTTTTTAGTGTATTTTTGATCATAGAATGCCTTGGTAAGCCCAAGAGGCTTCTTTCGAATTATTAAAATAAATCTTATCAACCTGAACTTTATACATACTGTCTTTCTCGTGAGCCAAAAACACTCCAAATATAGCTTGAACTACACCGATTTATCTCTAAACAAATGCTTGCTAGAATGAGAACGTTCCTTCCTCTGAAATGTAAAACTAGACTAAATCCTTTTGGCTATTTAATAAAGGGAGAACCTTTCCGTGTTCCTTGCCCAAACCTGTTTCAGTAGGAAACACATTAACACCGCTCATCGAATGATTTTATGGGGTTTTTAAACCCTCGGGATCTCATTGTAATTCAAGAGTCAAGGGTAAAGATAAATAAAACTGCTGTTTTTCTGTACAGTTATTGCATTCTGGTCGTCTATCCTGTGTGCTAGTTTGGGTTCTGTTGTCTCGAGTGACACCTCATGTGTGAGTGTAGCAGCATGGCATGCTAACGGGGTGTTAGCGTGTTACTATTTGCTCTTCTGTAGCGTAGCACCTTAAGAGTGTGAGGAAAACCCACACGCGCACATGACTCACATACGTGTGTGCTTTTGCTTTGTAGCGGTTCATTTTTAACTCTCAGACACCCCTATTTTTAGGCTGTTTTCCGTCTTGCTTCATGTTTTGTTTTGATAAATAATTACACGTAATTGTCACAGGCACTTGCATGTGCTTCTTTTTTTTTTTTTTTTTTACCATTTCCTGCCAATAGCTGGTCTGTGCGTTTGTCTATTTGCAAAGATGAATACAACTATTAGGTTATATTTTGAGATGCATTATTACTCTTTACTGAGATACGCTGAACTTAATAATTAGCTTGCTGTGACACCGCTTTACCATTTGTATCATTGTGAATGTTCTGATTTAATTAGTCAATTTAATGGATTCATTTTTCTGTTCTAGTCATTGAAAGTTTCTTTTCTTTCACTGATTCTTTAATTGCTAGGAACTGCCAGCCAATAGTGTGCTGCTGGTGTATCTCTCTGCCACTGGAGTGTTTCCTACTGGACGCTCAGAGTGTGAAGGTAAGCTGAGGTGTTTTAGCACACTGTTGTTCTGACCTGGGGCCTGTTCAATAAAACAAGTTTACCAAATAAGCCAGGCTTATGGCAGATAGTCAGACTTATTTTAAAACAAATTAACTGGCAATAAGTCAGACTAACTGAAATAAGCCTGGTTTATACTCTAATCTTGTTTTATGGAACAGGCCCCTGGATGAACTGGAATATTGTTCTCTTTACGTATTTACATACTTACTACTAATTACAAGCACTCTTTAAAAGCTCAGCCAATCAAATTATTGGATTAAAAAAATTGTGTAACATTATGTATGATGCTTCTAACAAACTTTTGTTTCCATGTTTTAATTACCTTTTATTTCAAAATCTAGTGCTGTCTCTCTCTCTCTCTCTATATATATATATATAATATATGCACATTTACACACACACACACACACACACAAATTATGTTAATACTTATTTTGAATGTGATTAATAGCGATTATTTTATAGTACTACAATAAAATAAATTCTTTGATTTATATGAAGTTCAAAAAACAATTTTGTTCAATGCGTCATTGCTAAATAAAAGCATTTCCTTTGAATAAAAAAATTTATTGAATGGTATTGTTAGAAATGGGCAAAAAGAAGTTGATCCACCTAGTCAAAACTGATAGGAATTAAATCAGTTTCATCGATATTATTTAACATCACCTTTCCTTTATGTGCAGGACCATATGATTTTGGAGGTGTCCTGACCAATACTAATCGAGATGTAGTTAACGGCGAGATGGTGCAGAAGAGAAACCAGGCACAAAAAGAGATGCACTGGTGAGCCTTCATTGACATGCATTCAGTGCTAGTCTGCTAGAAACTAAAATGGCTTACTACATGTTTGAGACATTACTGAGGTGTTATTTTAACACGCACGAATGCACAAATGTGTGTGTTTCAGTCTCCACCCAGGAGACCTTTTCCCCTTCACCAGGAAACCTCTGTTTATCATTGTCGACTCATCCAACAGCACAGCTTATAAGGTGAGACATCCACTCTCGTCTCCCTTTCCTTGTAACACTCTTACATTTCTTTCGTCATTGCAGCATTCTGTGACATCATTAGGCCATTCAAGTGCAGCCATGTGGTTACTCTATAAATAAGACTATCTGACTTGTCTAAAATAAATATGAGAATAGTTGGCAGAAGTAGTATGGACACAGTTGTAGTTTTTTCTTTTTACACATAGAAGATCACTCTTTGTTTTTGTTTTTTCCCCTCCTCAACCATTCTCATTTTTTGGCTGAATATTTTAGTAATGGAGCGCCCCCTTGTGTACATTTTATTACGCATTCTCATTGTGTTCTAGAAGAGCAAATTTACTAATAAAATGATTTTTCATGCAACACTATTTTGTTGACTAGTTCCTGTCTTTCTACAGAATTTCTCCAATCTGTTTGGCCAGCCACTTGTTTGCCTTCTTTCTCCAACAGTGTATCCGAAGAGCATGCAAGGTCTCTTTTTTTGTTGTTGTTTAGGCACTGTGTTAGCAGGCCGGAAACATTTTTAATATTTGCTTAACTTATTATTATTATTATTATTATTATTATTATTATTATTATTATTATTATTATTATTATTATTATTATTATTATAATTATTATATAAATTTTTTAAAAGTAGGATTGTCTGTTATTTATATTCTGTGTATGTATTGTACTTTAATCTGTTGTTTTTTCTTTACTCACTCACAGACCAGTGTCAGCGTGGGAGTCTGTTTACTCTTTTCCTTTACAACCCCCTCATGGGCTTCCTGTCTGTGTGTGGACTAAGCAGCATGCGCTATGGATTGTGGGAAAAGGCCCAGGAACTCCTACGGAAGGTTTTCCATGACATTGGCCAGATGATTACGAGTTCCCGAGTTATAGGTAATGCCAATATGTGGCCCTTTTTTAATTTTACATACATTTTTAAATATCAGGGACACGTTGGACCAAGCAACAGATACTTCATCAAATTCCTGTTAACTGTCTTCCAGATCAGGCCTATCTGCAGTTTTATGGCGATGAATTTCTGCGCCTGATCATGATCCGTTTTGTGTTCTGCTGCACCACACTCCGATTACACAAGCTGTTCCGGGTGAGACTGAATAAATAAATAAATTAGTGTGATTTAATAATAATCTGTAAAATAATAGTCAAATCTCATGAATCAGAATAAATTACTATTAAATAATGAATAAATATTAAATATATATTTTTGAATATAATGTAATGCAGCACTTGAAAGTTCTTGGAAACAGACTGGTTCCATTTATTTGTTGGCAGCTATTGAGCATTACCTTTTGCCATTAGGAAAAAAAAAAGTGAATAATACCTTGCTTTTTATATCAGTCACCCCCTTTTTTCTACCTGCCTTATTTTTTCATGTGTGGGCAAAAAGTGGATGTGCAGTTACACTGATCAACAGATCTTTGTAACCAGTGTTTTTAGTGTTTTCTAAATCTACAAATATTTCGATTAGTATTTTTTAATAATGAAGCAAAAATAAAATGAAATATAAATGATAGACGAGATACTTCAACCAAAAAAAAATCACAAAAAAATATAAAAAATACTTGCCCTCATATATAGGTGATAGGTAATAGGTTTCAAACCAATATATTTTTGATTAATTCCAATAGCTTTCTGACTCTTCCATACACAGCAAGGATCCTAACATAATCAAGGGCCTGAAAGGTAGTAAGGACATTGTTAAATTAGTTCATGTGACATCAGTGTGACTGTAATGTACTGTAACTGTAATTTTACAAAATTACAAGAATGCGCATTAGCCTGATGTCATTTTGGAGAGCGTCACATACATATGCAACATGTGTACGTGGATAGTATTGGTAGTATTTAATATTATTGTGATTTTTCCCGTTGTATACCTCCTGGTGGCACTACATACTTCACTGTTTGAAGACCACTGACTGACAACCACAAGCATATTTACATTGTCACAGAGGAGCTGAATGAGATTATTTCTGTGCACTTGTTACAGGAAGCGAGAAGTTTTCCAGAGTCGTACCCCCCGCTGCCTAAACAGGAGTTGGTGGAGAGCAGCCTTCTACAGAAACATGTGCTGGAGCTGGCGGCCATGTTGGATGTCCAAAACCTCTTCTCTGATGGCATGTTGGATAACTATTGACCACATGGTGGCACCAAGCCAACCTGCAGACACACGCACACACACGCTCATGCCCATACACACACAAACACAAGTTGTAGGTAGGTTCATCAGAATAAGCTAGTTGTTTAACCTAAACTCATTAGATATAGATACGGTAGTTTAATGACTATTCAAGACAAAATATCTCATCTTTGTGGCCAGATATTTAAAATTTGTCAAGTTCACATGTATTTTTAGATTTTAAGGAGCTACACACACAGCCAGATGCAAAAGAGTTGCTCCCAACATACAGGAAAATTTACTACATGCATGTATCGTGTATGAGCGCAGACACATGGGCGTTCAGACCTGTTGAGGGCAGCTATCGCCATTTCTGAAGGTGATAAGAGAGCACAAGAAGAAAGCAGACTTGGAATTTTTTTTTATGTAAATCGGTGTAATTCCAGGGAGATTCTTCCAAAAAAACATGAGCCTACGGCTTTGGCAAAACGCATTTTGGAGAAGGAAGTTTTCTTTCCTTCTCAACACTTTGCCTCTGCAACGTTTACACAACATTTTTCCATAGGGAGCGTGTTGCATGTTTGCATTTCTTTGCTCCATCTTGGCTTTTGTGTTTGTTTAAACCATCTTGACACAAATTCCAGACTTTCGCCTAGTCTTTCGAAGGAGGCCCACCGCGCTGTGCCTCTTCTGGGTTATTCCGCTCATCATCTAATTAATTAACGCTACGTGGACACCAGAATCTCCATTCTTTTAAGCATGCCTCGATAGTGTGGTAAGTCCATACTTGCATAGCTGATGTAATAACCTAATGTCTTATTCCATGCGTGCAGTGGACACCAATAGCCAACAGAGTTCTCTTTTATAGTGTCACAGAGAAGTACAGGCGTACTCCTGTATATAAGTACAAATTTGTGTATATATCTATATATAAATATATGTATAGTTCTATAAGAAGTCGATGTGATGCAGAGAAGTGTGTCTGTCTGGGTTGTTCGTCGTGGCAGATCAGTGAAAAGATGACCCTCTGCATGTGACAGGGGCAGTGTTCTTTTGTCTAATCTGTGAATGGACCATGCCACTGTCTCAACTGCTCACCCTCCCGCTGCTTCACACGAGTGCAGTCAGCTGACATTCCAAGGATCATGGCATAAGAGCGTCCCTATTTCACAACCCCATCTGTCTCAAGGACAAGTGCACTGCGCCAGTCTAAAAAGAAGTGATGTGTTTGGTGTTTCGTTTGTTTCATTACGTCCTGATAATTACGATGAAAACGGTTACAATAATAGCCTTGCACTTTACTTGCACTATTTAAGTTTGATTCCGATGTTATTTATTGTGCTGTTGGCAAGAGGCATGTCTGATCATTCCGTTATGTCACGCTTGGCAAATAGCTCATAATTTCCTCCGTCTGTGATCTGTGTTAGAAAACGCCACAAATAAATGGTGACTGATTTTTTGACGTTTACCGACTCTCCCCCGAACTGCAGGGTTGATCGTGGCTATTTGAATGGGACCAAAAGATTCTTGCATGTGGAGAGCTCAATGTCCCATAGGATTCTAGTACCCTGTCATCTCTCTTGATATTTTTGCACGTAGCTGCTTCCATTCGCATCTTTTTTTATTTTTGAGTAATCCTCTTGTGCGAAATAAGAAAAGTTTGCTTACGAACAAATCACTGCCAAACACAATTAACCTTCCCATGGAATATCCACTGCCCAAATTAAGCAGACAACATAGTTGTCTGTGCTCTCGCAGGCACAAATTTGTTTTATGGCCTAGCTTGTGTCGTTTTAGTTTGCCAAAAGGAAAAGGGCTGGATGGAGATGAAGAGGGAAACAGATGGTGGATGTCACCATTTCCTCTCTTGTCTAGTTGTCTGACCTTGACTGGTGGACTGTCAAATATTTTGCCTTATTTAATTTGTATTCGTATGTGTGTATATCTTTCCAGGAACCTGTAAATTAGCCCAGCAAGTTCTAGCTGGGACTGGCCCAGTATAGTGCTGTATTCACACCACATCATTTAGCTGAGAGCACAGGGGTGAATTCAGACTTTAAGCACTTGAAAACGTGAAATATACCACAACAGAAACCTAGCAAATTCAGGGGAAAATGCAGTAAATTCCCTTTTTAAAAGGAATTTTAACAAGGCGTTTCTTAACCGATTGCCCAAATTTCTGTAGTAGATGCATGTTAATTAGCTGATCTGTTGATGTTGATGCCCCCTGCTCCATTTTAATACAACCTGTAAATGCATTGGCGTCCAGGATTGGAAGGAACAGAAAATCAACTGCTTTTGTTTTTTATTGTAAACACGGGGCCAGATCTAACGTGTAGTACGGGTGATTTCTACCAGTTCCTACTGTTGTGGGAGGGAACATTTTCAAAAATGAAGTAATGGTCAGAATACTCTTTCTTTATAAGTTAAGGGGTTCTAGAGTTGCTAGTTGAACATAATTGCATTGTCCAATTGTCATGTGTTTTCAATCACTAAACTGGTTTTGTCTTATCTGTTGCCAAATTATATTTGATGTTTGTTGTTAAATGCAGAAAAAAAAAGAATACAGAAAAAAATGGGATGATACCAAACATGCAAGCTTTTTGTTTTTAAGAATGCTATTTAAACATTAAAAAGTTTATGAATGTTTTGTTTAATTTGTTGTGTCCCTTCGTCTGTTTTATACACTAATAGCAATATAACTGATACAGAAAGGATTAAGATTATGGTTACATTATATTTTAGATATTTAAAATATATATATCCATCTATACGTGTTAAGTCACCTGACGCTCATTTACTTTGCATTTAAATGTTTTTAAATGTTAATTTTTGTCAAATGTAAGAATTCATATTTAAATCCAATATTCTTTATAGGGTGGCAATGCTTATAGCATTTGATTTTAGTTTTTAGTATTTTATTGAGCCCGTGCCTGTCACTGAAATTAAAAAAAAAAAGTTAATTGTGACTTTTCACAAAAAAATCTGATTTTGTTTTTTCCCTCATAATTGCGAGTTTACAGTACATAATGCAATTATGATTTTTTTCTTAGAATTGAAGGATATAAAAATTAAGTTATAAACTCACGATTCTGAGAAATGAAGTCAAATTTGTGACAAATATTGTTGCAATTCTGATTTTTTTCTCTCAATTGTGTGTTTATATCTCACAATTCTGAGGAAAAAAGGTCAAAATAAAGTCACAATTAAATGTATTCAGTAGATCCAAACAGGCATCCAAAGCACAGACCACTATCAGCCTTAACATACAAATAATCAGCCAGATTTTTTTGTATCAGTGCATCCCAATTAAGACTGCATTGTAAAACTCCTCCTCACATGATCAAATGATCAGGATTAAAAATGTCAATTTCAGATTCAGTCCATATAAATATATAGACTAAACATTAGACATTTATATATGCAGCTCCAGGCCCAACAGTGAGATTACAGCACTCTGTTCCTTTAATTATATATATCCCAGAGGAACTGGTCTTGGCATGATAGAAGTTATCAGTAGCACATCCTTCAGAAAAAAAAAATATAAAGACCTCTTTATCTTAATTTCCTGATATGTATTATCTTAATTACCCTGCCCTTCCTGCTTCTGTAGGTCATTGTCCTGATAGAGCTGTCAAACAGCATAGACACGTCTCTGGTACAGTATTAACATTTCAGTATAGGGCTGGTGAGATGTTAACATTTTCATATTTTACATAAACACTGCATTTAAAGTACATCAAACATATGACGACATAAAGGAGATCCATTTACTTTAATGTAGCAGGCACTTTACAATGATCCCCAGTCTACCCCTTTGGTGTACATCACTGGTTCCATTAAATCTCTGCACAAAAACAAAACAAATGAGTATGGGACCAAAGATGTGAAATGGAATAAAAATAAAATATTGATTAAATCTTTTTTTTTTTGTAACCACAGAAAACACCTCAAATCCAATAACAACCTCATATATTTGAGCTCGCTTTAGCTGCTCTTTCACCTGATCTTAAATATGCTTTCTTCACCATGTTACAGCGGGTTTGTTTTGTCTTCCACAGTACATTTCTTCCCACTCAAAACCATGTCAGATTGAAATCTTTTTGATGCCAGTATATCATAGAACAATTTATGCTATACAGGCATATGAACATTACTTCACTTTTACACAAGCCAGTTTGAAACAAGTGCTTCGATGTTTCTTTCGGTTTACATTTCTTTTTTTTTCTTCAAGACAGAAGCATTCAAAATGATGGTCTTTTCTTCTTTCCTTTAAGCAACAGGCAAGCCAGCCTCATGTCCACGGTGTGACAGCGTCACTGTCTCCAGGTTCAGTCGGGTAGTCATACAGTCTTCCTAGCTGTCATAACTCGAATAATAGAGCCTAGTCCTCCTAAAGCAAATGCCTGTTGTAAAAGAAAAATGTTATTTAAAGCCCTCCAAAACAGAATATATCCCATGGTTGATGTAAACCAAAATAATGTCCCTATTTTTCCCTCACTCTTGATTGTTTAGATTTACCTTTTCATGCCACTGCAGCAATATGGCACTGCTATTTTCTGTGGGCCTCTCGAAGCCTTTGTAGATGTACTTCATGAGAAGATCAACTCCATTCTTGTCGAGAGATTTAACAGCGGGCTCGATGTCGCTGTTTTTAAATGATGTTAGGACCCTCAATACCACACCCTGAGCCCTTTCCTGAAAAAATGAAAGACAGGAAAGATGCAAACGTCTGGTCTGCTTCATTTTGAAATGTAGTTCTTGCTAAAATGGTTTGTACCTTAACTGCTGGGTTCCTGCTGTTGATTGGAGGGTTCCTAAGAGCAATATGAAGGGCTGCCTTCATGTCCCCTGTGCATTAAAACTGGTTAAGGAAGACATCAATGGCTTCATATGTATAGCACAGAAAAAGTAGCTTTACATTTTGCATAAACTTACACTAGGAGGAATTAAGTTTTTCACATGAAGTTGTCTCAAACATATACACACACTCGAGCCCAAGAAGAAATGTCTCAAAACAAATGAATCTTTCAGATGGGACTACACTCTCAGGAACGTGGATGATTGATTGGTGCGCTGCAGCTGCTTGCTACTGCGTTTTCCAACAACTGTCACATGCAATGAATGACACTGCATTAATATGGAGAGAGAAGAGGCGTAGCTATCCCAGCTAGATTAATTTCAGCCTCTGAATTAGATGAGATATTAATATCAGTTTTTAATCCAAGTATTCAAATTTTAGGCGCTGTGACCTCAATATTAAAAATAGAAGACCTCAACATAGAAGCAAAACAGAGAAAACTCAAAGAGTCTCAAGACACTCGTCTTCAGCGTCCTGTGTTCCAGAACATTTCTAACTTTTGTCCCCAGATGTCCTTTTCTCATGCTGTTCTGAGGACATTCCACCTAAGTTTGGGATAACTTATACAACAATTACTTTACACTGTCTGGATTTGAAAATGAAAGATTGTACAAGTAGAACGGCCATGTGTTTTGAACTCATTTGTCAGAGAATCTCTTACATTTAGATTACTACCTGATGGCAGACACTTCTCAAAATAACCAATTTCAAAGGATGAATGTGAATTGAAAAAGGTCCACTGAAATTTCTACTCTAAGGAATTTATACACAGGACATACAAATACATTTAAATATAGCCTATTCATTGACCTGTGTGGTGAGCGTGACTTCAAGTACAAGATGTTCCTGGAATAGATGTTCCATGATCCATGATTATTATTACTGTCCAAAAATAGAAACTTATCCCAATCCTTACCCAAACCCAAAATGTATTCCTAAAATCAGTGAGAAATGACAGCTGATTAACAAGGGTGTAAAAGCACCTAACCATGATTATAAGCCTAAAACAGATATTTCCAGATGATTCCTCAATTCTGATTGGTTGATTGGAATGTTTGGTAAAATCACGGTGACCTACATATGTACACATTAAGATTTTTTAAAAATAAATTATTACCTTTATTCAGTAAGGATGCATTAGGTTAATCTACTGACAGTAAAGACATTTATAGTGTTAATACAAAAAGTTTCTATTTCAAATAAAAAATTTTTTTTTAACTTCCTATTCATTATCGGGCTTACTCCTCATTGGCTCCTAAACTGTGGAATTCCCTGCCTTCTAATATCAGAAATGCTGAATCTCTTACTGTTTTTAAATCATATCTTAAAACGTACTTTTTTAGATTAGCTTTTATGTGATCATAGTCATTTCTTATTGCATTTTATTACTTTTGTATTGAATGGTTGTTTTTATTGTTTGTTCTCCTGTATATTGTTTCACTTCATTTTTATGCATGTAAAGCACTTTGAGATTAAGTTTTAAAAGCGCTATATAAAATAAAGTATATTATTATTATTATTATTAATAAAGAATCCTGACAAATATATACCATGGCTTTTACAAAACTATTAAGCTATTAATATAGAAACTATTTGTAAAGGATCACGTGACACTGGAGTGACTGGAGTAATGGCTGATGAAAATATTGCTATGCCATCACAAATATAAATTACATTTTAAAATATATTAAAAGAGAAAATGTTTCAACGTAATATTTTACAATATTGCATTTGCTAATGTATTTTGATCAAATAAATCTTTCAAATCTTTATCACACATACATTATGCATATATATATATATATATATATATATACAGTGAAGACAATAAGTATTTGATCATTACAAGTATTTGACCTTTGATTTCGCGAGTTGTCTTACTTAGAAATCATGGCGGGGTCTGACTTTTTAACAATTTATTTGGGAATAAAATACTATGATCAAATACTTATTGACCTCACTGTATATCTGTATATATATATATATATATATGAACTAACAAAAATTCTTATTGAAAAGTGAACATTTCAGCCTATATAATGAACGTGGTAAAAGCATGTATAGCCAGGGATTCATTTAAAACATCATCACACTCTTTAGGGACCAAGTAAGGCTCCTGTGGGACCTCTTGTTTTTCAAAGTGAAGCTCAGTGGTCTATAATAACAACACACTGCTGTTCAGCAAGATCAAGCTCTATGCATTCTGCCCCAGTGCACAGAAGTGTTGCTTAACAAGTCAAATCAAATGCTGATGCCTACCAAAGCTGGACATGCCATCCCACTCAAAAGCTGCACATCTAACCAGAGAGACTCAAATTAAAGGATAAAGGATATTCTGCAAAGGTTAAAGAGTGCTTATTACAGGTTTGAGACCAGGCGAGAAAGACCGGACCAGCTAATCTCCTATGTGAGAGTGAACTTGGCAAAAAAAGATTTGGTCTCACTGGCTACAGCTGCTCCAACAGATACCATCTGCAGGAACTTACTAAACCAGGTACTATGGTAGAGCAGAGAGGAAGAGGAAGCCCGATGCAAATCAGAGGTCTCTGGGCACAATCGTGGGTAGAAAGCCAAATATGGAAGTCAAATATTTTATTTCACATCCTGCCAGGGCCAAATCCCAACCCTTTACACAGCAGAATGATCACATCATTGGCACCAACTCTATAACAACTATATTCAAAACCAGAGGCATGGTTGCCAGGGTAGCGGTTTTCCCGCACATTTGGGCTATTTTAGAAAAGGAGTTGCGGGAAAAAATACGGAGTTGCGGGTTGCGGTTTTTTGGGCTAGATTTATAAT
>JAUCMT010000043.1:14573369-14590283 GCA_032357475.1 Enteromius thamalakanensis
TTCTATTTTAATTCAAAGTAAATGGAGTCGAGGAGTCGATTCCACCGACTCCAAAATTAGGAGTCGGGAGTCGGAGTTGACTCCAAAAAACAAGCTTTGCGTTGTGTTATGTTATGAAAGGACAATATTTGTCTGAGATGCAACTATTTGGAACCTGAGGGTGCAAAAAAATCTAAATCTATTAAGAAAAATGTCCAAGTTAAGTTCTTAGCAATGCATATTACTATTAAAAAAATAAGTTTTTATATATTTACAATAGGAAATTTACAAAATATATTACTAGAACATGATCTTTACTCAATATCTTAATGATTTTTGGATTAATTTTGAGCCATGCATTATATTTTTAGCTATTACGACGGCTACTTATGACAGTTTTGTGGTCTATGGATTGCATATTTGCTGTATGTTTGCAGTTCATTTTTTTGCTGTCTCTAAAGGGTAGGCAGAGTTTGCCGGCTGTGGAATGGAGCTGCATCCTCTCCGATCCTGTGGCATAGTGTGTCAGTTGGTTTCTGCTGGATTGAACCCGGTAAAAGTCAATTACCTGGGACAGAACAGAAGATTAGGAACACTATAGACTGGCTAGCTGAAAACAGGTCAGTGATTGAACCAAACTAAAGTATATCATTAAATGGAAAACCTGTGGTTTTTAATGTGATGTAATGCATAGCAAGGCAGCAACAGGTTTTGTTGTGTCTGTTTCTCACAGATTATCTCAGCTGAGAGAGTTCTCCCTTTGCCACTGGAAAAAAAACGTTGATTATGTGATTCAGGTAATAATAGTCCATCTACTGTCAAATTGTGTGACTGCTATCTCAATCTGTTTTTGATCATCTCTGTGCTCTGTTTTTCTAGAAAGTTTCACAATCGTGCACCAATCTTCATTCTCTCAAGCTGTCTTATTGCACGGGAATGACAGACACAGCCTTTCGAAACCTCGGTGCTCACTGTCAGTCATTAGAGAATATAAACTTGCAACACTCAGAGGTTTGTACAGTTTAAAGGCACAGTTACCTAAAAATGAAGATTCAGTGAATCATTCCAAACCTGTAAGATTTACTTTCTTCTGTGGAACAGAAAAGAAGAATTTTAGGTGGAATTGCAATTTATGGATATATTATTTACTTTATTATATTTTCATGGTTTTAAAGGTTTGGTTCACGGTGCATGAAAATGAGTTTTCAGTATAGTCAGAATATAGTCACACATATAGTCACATTACATCCAAGGCATTCGGGTTAAGTGAAAAAATTAAAAAGCTTTTTAAATTGTTTCACTTAACTCGAATGCCTTGAATGGATAAGTCTTTTTCATGCTAAAGACTACACAAAAATATAGATTTTATTTATGCCCCAGCAGCAGTTTTTCTTGGATATATTTGAATATAATCACTTATGTTAAATCCATATTGAAATGACTGTATTTTGTATTGTTATTAATTCATTCATTTATTTTTAATTAAAGTTTAATGTTGATGGTCTGGTGTCCTTCCTTGAGGCATACGGCAACCAAATAAAGAAAATTTACTTCACACACAGCACCAAGAGTGACAAACTACTCAGTGCTTTGTCTGTAAGTTAATAACTTTACTATTTACTTTTAATATGTTTACTTTTTTTTTTAAGATTTAAATTTTACATTTTTTTTTTAAATTTACATTTAAAGATGATATAACCTATATGTGATAAAATGTGAATTAGTAAACTTGGTCTATTTCTGTTGCAAATGTCTCTGAAATTTAAGAAAGGATGCTGTCCTGAGCTAATGCTGCTGGAGATCAACACTAAACTAGATGGAGGATACTGCCAGCTTCCCATCTGTGTTCAGGCTTTGCAGATTGGATGCCCTAAACTTCAGGTATTAACCTAAAATATGCTGAGATCGTCCGATAAACAAACCAAATCTATTTCCGCTCCTTATATATATTTTTAAATTGAACACAGTTTCGTGAATGAATTGACATCATCATTAATTAAAAATTATTTTGGACCAAGAAAAATAGCGTACAGTCATTGCTTCACTGTCTTTGAGTGAATTTTTATTATTATTTTTTTTATTTAATTTAAATATACAAAGTATTATAATCCTTTTTTTTCTTTAACATTTTTTAGACTTTTAGGTTAATGAATGTCACTCCAGTTCCTAAAATGATCCGCAACACACCCAGTTCAACATCGGGTTTTCCCATGCTAGAGGAGCTGTGCATTGCAACTTCCTCTCACTCTTTCATGAACGACAGTGACCTGAACAATGTGCTCCATGGCTCCCCCCACCTGCGTGTGCTGGACCTACGTGGTGCCTCTCGCATCACAGCCACCGGCCTCTGTGCTCTGCCTTGTGAACGTAAGTCTTGCTTTTGAAATAAAAAGAAAGTGAGAATGGATGTGCCTCACACAGTAGTGGAAATGTAATGTAAACCACACTCTCACATCACATCACATGGTTTGATGTGCTTTTCTTCATTTTTTATTATTTTATTTTATTATTATTCTTTTAGTTTACAGTGTGTAAAGATCTGTTCATACAATATGCTGCTTTTCCCGTAATTGTTTCTTGTCTTTTTTAGGACTGGAGTGTCTGTATTGGGGCCTGTACTTTAACAGCAATACCATGATAGCATCCAAGAAAGGCATACACATGATTGCCCACAAATGGAGCAGCACCCTCAGGGAGCTTGATTTGGCCAACCAGCCATTTTCAGAAGAAGACATGGAGATTGCCATGGGACATCTTGCACATGGTGCTGGAGTCGATTTGTTTCGCTCCCTGAATCTTAGTGGTACTAAAATAACTTCATCTGCACTCAGGTAATGATGTCACTGTGAACATACTGTATATAGTAGTAAATCCGTAAATCCTGTTCTGTAATGAGTAATTAGTAATGAATTTCCATCATGTGCTTACAGATGGAGCGGTTTTTAATACACATAGCTGTAGGTCACTGACAAGCTATGCAATATCATGGTCGCTATTATAGGCGATTCATCTGTGATTATGAAGTATGATTGTGTAGCTTGCCAGTGACCTACAACACTGTGTACTAAATGCTGCCAATTAATTAAATGCTGAATATACAATAATAGACAGTGCAGTTATTTTCCAAATTTTTTGTAGATAGTTAAGATGTTCTGAGACCATTTTTTATGTTTTATAGGTTACTAATTAGCCAGTCAGCAGCACTGAAGTACTTGAATCTATCTTCTTGCCGGTATCTGCCCAGAGGACTCAAACGAGTATATCATGGTCGAGAAGACATTCAGCTACTACTGGACAAATTGGACTGAACATGTTTATATCGCAGGAATTCTGATAATAAATTCAGCGTTTTTTTTTTAACTGTACAAAATGTAATTTCTTTCTTACTCTCTCTTCCCCATTTGTACATAAGGACACTTTTTCAATTTATGTTTACTACGCTAATGTGCAACTATTTTTCCCATGTTCTAGTATGCAATAAACGTTGAATGTTATAACTATCATAACACAAATAAGCAAGTTCTTTTAATTTTAGAATGAAACTGTTTATTGTCATAATTTTCCACACATATCAAGAGAGCATGAGTTACAGTAAAAAGATGAAATTTTTAGTCGACATTTTTTAACATAGTATTTACGCTTTTACTAATGCTTCTGAATTTCAGTATAAAAATGTAAAACTGAAAATATGTGTTATATATTGTAAGCATTGCACATTGAAAGTCAGGGTTAACTGATAGACATTTACTGATTTATCACGTTGCGTCAAATATTAACTACTTTTTTAAAACAAGCAAACTTAGGCCAGTGTTGGGGTCTTTGACGCAACGCTCCACCAGTTGCAGGTACGTAAGGTTCTCCTTTGTGTTGGGATCAAAGAATCCTTTGGTGTCATCATCTGGATCGGAGAGGATCTTGTTCATCTCCTCATCAAAATACCCTCTCTGGTAAGCCACCTCCACTGGAACACGATGGCTGTGCACTGGATCTATGATGCCTCCAGTGGCGATCTGAGCTTCTAACAGACGAATACCGTGGTCCTTGACAATCAGATCTTTTTTCAAGGCCTGGAACAAGGAGATTATTTTCCCTGTGTTGGGGTCTGTGTAACCAGTTACTGCCTGTTCTGCAGAGAGTAGTTTGTTTTTCCATTCTGTCCCAACAAGTCCTTCAGCCACCGCCTGCTCTACTGACAGCTTTTTATTCTTCACTGGGTCAATCATAAAGCCAGTGGCAGCTTGAGCCTCAAGCAAAACCAGAGATGTTCCAGGTGTCAGAAGTCCCTTATTTTTGGCATCGAAGATGCTCATGGTCTGTTTTGTGGACTGGACATATACACCAGCTATACAATTTGTTGCTCCAAGGTATTTTTGAATAGATTCCATTTGGTTGATATCTTCATCATCTACTTCCTCATTGATAAGCTTACTCATCATTTCTTTTGAGATAATTTTTGCCTCAAATAGATCACTTGCTGACACTTGTTTTCTCAGGCCTTTAAAGGAATGCTTTTTCGTGGTTACTTCAATTACCATAGCTGTCACTGTTTCTGTTATCTCTTCTATTGAGAGTTTCTTTTGTTTGAATTGGTCAATAAATTCTTTCCTTTTCTTTGTAGAGATATACTCTGAGTTTAGTACATCCCAGAGTGATACACGTTTATCTGCAAACTTCCCAGCATTGATGATCACTGATTTTTCTTTGAAGATCTTTATTATTTGTTCGTCATTGGAGGTTGAGTTTTCAGCACTCTTTTCAGTTAATGGGAGAAGCAGCAGGCCGGTGCTTGAATTCTTTTCACATTTCTTCATGAGTTGTTGGTAAGTAAGAGGTTCTTTTGTTTCTGGGTCAGAAAACCCCCTTTCACTTTTTATTGGATTTGCCAGAAGATCACTGGTCTCATTATTTAAGAATCCTTTTACTATTGCCTTTTGAACTGGCAACCTGTAGCTGCCAATTGGATCAATAATTCCTCCTGTGGCAAGCTGTGCATCTAAGAGGTTCATTCCATGTTTTCGAGGGATGAGACCTTTTTGCATTGCTTCGAATAAACTTATTTGCTCATCCGTGTATGGGTCTGTAAAGCCAGTGACAGCTCGTTCAGCCAATAGTAAGTGCTCCAATATCTCTGGTCCAATAAGTTGAGCTCTGACAGCCTCCATTACTGTGTGATGTGTGTTTTGGATTGGATCGATAACATATCCAGTCGCTACCTGAGCCTCAAGCAACAACAGTCCTGCATCGGAAGTGAGTAAGCCTTTGGTTTTTGCCATGTATAAACTTAATACTTTTCCTGATGGATAAAGCTTTACTCCAGAAATACTTCCAGTGCCTTTCAAGTATCTTTGAACAGATTCAAGTTTAACCACATTTTCAAGTCTCTCCTTGCCATCTTGCAGCTCTTTATACGTTTTGGTGTCTATGATTCCAGAGTCATGCAGCTGTTGCACAGATACAGGTTTTCTTAGGCCCATTGTTGTTTGGGAAGTTGCTTCTTTCTGTTCTATTGTTTGAATAGCTTTTGTAACTATGGTAACAACTTCCTTTATGCTTATCTTGCCCAAACGGTATTGTTCAAAGTACTGCTGCCTCTGTTCATCTGTGAAGTAAACAGAATGTATTACTTCCCAAAGAGACAATGATTTTCCAGAGAAACGGCCAACAGGAACAACAACACTGTTTTTCTCAAATTCTGCCTTGATCTCAGCATCTGAGAGAATTTTTTGTGATTTGTCTTGTGTTTTCCCTTTTTCAGCAACTGGTAGAAGGAAAAGACCAGTATTAGGATCCTTGATGCACCGTGCCAACATCTCCATGTAGGTCAGATTTTCTTTTGTGGTGGGATCAAAAAACCCTTTAGTGTCATCACTTTGATCGGCAAGGATCTTGTTTAAGTCAGCATCAAAATAACCCTTTCTGAAAGCAACTTCAAGTGGTAAATGCAAACCTGTTAAGGGATCAATGATGCCACCTGTAGCAATCTGAGCTTCAAGTAGACGTATGCCATGTTGCTTTACAATCAGGTCTTTCTTGATGACTTCAAAAAGTGATATTGTTCTGCCAGTGTATGGGTCTTTGTAACCAGTCACCGCTTTCTCTGCAGCCAAGAGTTTTTCATACAACTCTGGAACAATGACTTTCTGCTTTAAGGCCTCCTCAACAGTAAGTTTCTTGTTTTGTATCGGATCAATAATAAAACCAGTAGCAGCCTGTGCTTCAAGAAGACACAAGGCAGTGCCAGGGGTAAGATAGCCCTCTTTTTTGGCTTGATAGATGCTCATTTTCTCATTTGACTTTTGCAATATTACACCTGCAATACAGCTTGTTCCACTAAGGAAGTTTCTCACATTGCCCATCTCAGTGAGATCTTTGATTGTCAGCTTCCCCTCAAGCACATCTTTGTATGTTTTTTCATCTATTATTGACGAATTCAGCAGCTCCAAAATAGAGACTTTTCCTCTAAGACCATTTACACTGAGGTCAGTATTTCTTTGTACTTCCTTGCTTTCAATGATTTCTAAAATAATTGTTATGATTTCTTCTACTGTGATCGTTTTGGCCTTGTAGCGCTTTAACAGCTCCTGCCTTTTCTCCTCAGACAAATATTCAGAGTTGATGAGATCCCAGAGTGTCACTTTCATGTTGCTGAATCTGCCGTATCTTACAGACACGTACGTGGCTTGAAACATCTCTTTGGCGCTGCCCCCTATTTTGAATCGCTTGTCCTTGCCTTTGATTGCCAAGAGACAAAGGTCCGTGCTTTGGTCAGTGACACATCTGGACATAAGCTGCATGTAAGTAAGGTTTTCATGAGTGTTTGGGTCAAAGAATCCTTTTGTGTCATCAGTTGGATCGCAAAGGACCTGATTCATTTCTGTATCAAAATATCCTCGTTTGTAAGCAATGTGAACAGGAATGCGATGGCTATTGACAGGATCGATGATGCCCCCTGTGGCAATCTGGGCCTCTAGCAGACGTATGCCATGATCTTTCACAATTAAATCTTTCTGCATTGCTTGGAACAATGAGATTTTCTTGCCAGTGTAAGGATCTTGGTAACCTGTCACTGCCTTCTCTGCTGAACTTAATTTCGCATGAAGATCAGCTCCTATAACACGTGCCTTCAATGCATCATCTACAGAAAACTTTTGATTAGCAATGGGGTCAATTATGAATCCTGTTGCAGCCTGGGCTTCAAGAAGAACAAGTGATGTTCCTGGCCTCAGAATCCCTTTTTGTCGGGCTTGGTAGATTGACATTATTTGGGAGTCAGGAAGCAGCACACCAGCAATGCTTGGTTTACCTTGTAGGTACGTTTGCACAGTTTCATTGTCGGTAACATCTTTTACGGTCTTTTTTCCTTCTCTGAGATCTGCTAGATCATTCTCTGTGATGATGTCAGCTTCAGCAAGCTGGTTTGCAGTTACTTTTTCCCTTATACCTTCAAAAACCACATTAGCTGTTTTCACAGAATGTTCAATGATCTCCAGGACTTTGGTGACTATAATTTCAGTTGTGTATGTCTTGTTTCTGTATCGCTCGATGAAGTCTTGCCTTTGCTCTTCAGTGAAATATTCAGACATAAGTAATTCCCAGAGCGAAACAGTCATTCCCATGTATTTTCCACATGTCACTTTTACCATGACACCCTTGAAGACTTTTCTGATGTCATAGCCAATGAACGTGTGATTCAGACTGCTGGAAGGATCGTGAATGGGTAATAACGTGAGTCCTGTAGAGGGGTCAATGACACAACGATCTAGCAGTTGTAGATATGTCAGATTATCGTTCGTGTTGGGGTCAAAGAAACCTTTAGTGTCATCATCCGGATCTTCAAGGATGGTGTTCATTTCCTCATCGAAGAAGCCACGCTTGTATGCTACATCCACAGGAACTCTGTGACTGTTTATTGGATCGATAATTCCACCAGTTGCAATTTGCGCCTCAAGCAACCGGATCCCGTGCTTCTTTACTATCAGTTCCTTTTTCAGAGCTTGAAAAAGAGATATGGTTTCACCGGTGTATGGATCGCTGTAACCAGTGACTGCGCGTTCTGCTGCAAGCAATTTTCCATGGTACTCTGGCCCTACAAGTTTTTGTTTAATGGCTTCATCTACACTGTATGTCTTGTTTTCAACAGGGTCAATCATGAATCCAGTTGCAGCCTGGGCTTCCAGCAGAATCAAAGCAGAGCCAGGCATGATTATTCCTTGTCTCATTGCCTGATAGATGCTCATTCTCTTGTTTGTGGAAAGCACAGCTACTCCCCCAATGCTGCTTTTACCTTCTAGATATTCTTTCACTGTTTCCATCAACATCACGTCCTGGGTGGTGGTTTTACCCTTATGCAAATTTTCAAATGTCTGTTGGTCAATGATTTTTGATGCCAGAAGCTCAGCGGAGGTTACGCCTCTGCGGAGGCCTTTAAATGTAATGTAGACGGGAAACAGAAGCAAACCTGTTTCTGGGGCTACAGTGCATTTCTTTATCAGGGATGCATAGGTGAGGTTTTCTTGAGAGTTTGGGTCATAGAATACTTTAAGAGCATCCACTTGATCTCTAAAAAGATCTTTCTCATAGTGACCCTTTCCATAGGCTTGTTTTTCTGTTAGGTAGCATTTTTCAAAAGGGTCATAGATGCCTTTGGCAGAGATCTGTGCCTCAAGTAATCTAACGCCATATTCTTTTGGGATTACGTCTTTCTGCATGGCCTGAAAGAGTGAGATTTGTTGGTTGGTGTATGGATCTGTGTAGCCTGTGATGGCTCGCTCAGCTAATTGAAGTTTCTCTTTCATTTCACGTCCCACAATGCCTTCCTTTACTGCATCCTCTACAGACCATGTCTTGTTTTTGACGGGGTCGATGATTCCTCCCGTTGCAGCTTGAGCTTCTAACAGTGCCTGACATGTTCCCAGCTTCAACAAGCGCTTCTTGAAAGCTTGGTATATTGTAATGGTTTCATTTGAATGTTCAAGGAACACTCCAGCTACTGGCCCCTGAGAACCGCGATTTTCCAGAGCTGGCATTTTTTTGTAGATTTTCTTGCACCAGGGTCTGTGGATTACATAGGAATTATTATTACTCACACATTTAAAAACTAGTCTTACCTAATCCTTCAATTATCCACATATTTTGTTTACTGTAGAAAATGCAAACTGTACACCACTGAACCCTGTTGAAACTTGTGTTCGTGTTAACAATGAAAGCACCTTTCTTTCCTTGTATGACTTGTCCTAACAGGAAAAAACATCTTGAACATTGCATCACCTGGAAGAATCTGCATGTGTTTTATGTAGCTTGAACCTTGTAAGCAATGGGAAACTGGAAATACAGGATTATGATGTATTCTTGAAGAATGTGGATTAAGAATCAGTGACCCCGACTGACTTTTCAATTGTCGGTTACACAATCATGAACGAAAGTGTCTGAGGTGCATTCTTTCTCTACTCTCCCCCTCTCTCTCTCTCTCTCTCTCCCTCTCTCTCACTCTAAGTAACTAGCAAAACAACAAAAAATGTGTTTCTTATATTCTTTTTGGAATATTGTACAAAAGGCATGAGATTATGCTTGTATAAACTGAATTTCTGTTATTCGTTAAGGCCATGAATCTGTCACTTTCATCAATACATACTTACACTGACTAGAGTGAGTGAATAAAAATGTATTTATATAACTTTAACTGTATCATAGAACATCAGTTACCCTTTATCCCTCTAATTAACCTGTGAGGTTAGAGCACGAAGTGCTGAAACCCTGTTTTAATTGTTAGGATTTTTATTATTATTGTTATTATTCTGCCCTAAAACTGATCCTGCAGCCCAAACCTTAAGGCCTAGAGACCTCAATTTGGGGAGATCAAAGTCTCAGCCCAATCAGCCTAACAGGGCTGCTAAAGCTCAAAAAACAAACATGTCAGACATTTTTGGCCATAGCTTGTAAAGCTTGTTTTTCGCCCGATCAGAACCAAATCAATTAATTAAAAAATGTTGAATTTTGTCTTTAGGTTAGCTATAACAGGGTCATTTAAAAAAGGGAGTGTCCACATATACTCAAAAGTTTATAAAACCTAAACAAAAGCACAAACATGGTTAAAACATGTGACAGATGAGTCTTAGCAAGCATGCAAAGTTCCATAGAACTCAGACCATAGGTAGCAGGGTTAGGCTCAATTCAGGAATGAACTCAACAATTCCAATTCTAAGAAGGAAATAGAATTGGAATTAAACAATAACTAAAGGAAACAGTATTGGAATTAAATTGGATTTACAGGAAGTGGAATTCAATTCAGGAAGAATTCCACTGAATTCTGATTATTGCTGAGCATGTATTTGTCATTGCATTTAAAGACATACTTTTGAACTTTATTTATGATGATTTACAAATATCATGCAATGTAAGAAAGAGTTGATCAAATGCAAGTAAATAAAAATGAGAACAGTACATTATGAATTAATAATTGAATGAAAGTGGTGATAAATTTCTGAATACGTTCAATATATGATTACCAAATGTTTTAGTCTTGATTTAAACTTTATTTTTAATTCAATTACATGGTGAATTTCTATGTATTTACATTACATAACTTTAACATAAACAAATCAAATCAACTTAATGTGATTCAAATGTAAAGATCAGATCAGATGTGTTTCTACACTGATGCGTTTGAATAACGTTAAGCGTATTTGTTTTGTTTATGTTAAAGTTAAGTAATCAAAATTCACAGAGTAATTGAATTACATAATGTTTAAATCAAGACCAAAACATTTGGTAATCATGTATTGAACGTATTCAGAAATTAATCACCACTGTCATTCAATTATTAATTCATAATGTACTGTTCTCATTTTTATTTACTTGCATTTGATCAATATTTCTTACATTGCTTGATATTTGTAAATCATCATAAATAAAATTCAAATGTATGTCTTGAAATGCAATGACAAATAAATGCTCAGCAATAAACATAATTCTGTGGAATTCTTCCTGAATTGTATTCCATTTCCTGTAATTCCAATTCAATTCTGTTTCCTTTAATTGTTGTTTAATTCCAATTCCAACTCCATTTCCTTCTTTGAATTGGTATTGTTTAGTTCATTCCTGAATTGACCCCAACCCTGATGTCAAGAACAAAGTATTTAAGAATATTTCATTCATTCGGATCTAGGATGTGATTTTTAGGTTTCCTTTTATTTTTTGAGCAGTCTATATATTTACATCACATCACAGACTTGAGAAATAAATTGACACTTTTCTAAAACCTAGACAAAAAAAAAACAATCAAACACTATTGAGTTTGATGTTTCCAGATTAGGGCAAATGGTGTCAATGAAAGCCAAGGAGACAGATATAGATCGCCTGATTGATTGATCGTTGTGGCTGGTTATCAGTGAGGATGGATGAGGAGAAAGAGCTGCCATTTGGTATTTAAATTAAAGGCTATTAGCATTGGATCCTGATACATCAAAGAAATTGAAGCTGAAGTATTATTACAGTCAGGCAAGAAACAACAGTCAAATTTCATTATATTGAACATGATACAGGGCTCAGAGTTTATCAGGTTGGAAACCAATAGCCATCTTTTTCACATAGGGGTAAAAATCGTAAAGGTTAACAGAGTTAACATGGGTGCACACTGTTGGAAAAAATACAGTTAACATAAAAAAAAAGAATGTAAAAAAAAAAAGCAAGAATTATTCTAAGATTCAGAAATTTGCAAGATCTTAATGTTTCTGAAAAGTGGAGACATAATTAGGCATTGAAACATCTAAAGTATGTAGGCACAGAATTATGAAGGTTAATATATTTCACACTTCCTTTCCCAAAGTTACCATGGTAACATCAGTTTCCCCGCAAAATGCCTTCCATACAATAGTTACTATCATACATATATGGTCACATTTTATTCAAAGGTCTTTTGCCTCAGTAAACCTCTTATTTGTTGCTTATTAATAAGGTAGTTGTTAAGTTTAGGTATTGGGTAGAAATAGTGATGTAGAATATTATCATGCAGAATATGTGCTTTTTAAGTATTAATAAACAGCCAATATGTTAATAATGGCACGTTACTAAGAAGCTAGGTATAGTTAAAATAATAATAAATAAAAAAAATATTTGTAAGTGGAAAAATCAATAATCAGTTCTTTATTTATCAGTTAACTGTGAGAACAGAGGGAGACGAATGCTGTGTTCCTTACTGAAATTGCCCTCTTTTATTATCCCTCAACTGTTGCTACAGTCAGCTAAACATTTAACATTTCCACTATGTCTCTATTGAAAATGAATTGAACTCATTTTACAGTAATGCAGTTTCATTGATTGGCCTACAATGAGCATGACCTCAGGCAAAGGTACATCTCTGTTCTTGAACAGAGGGCCATGATGGATTGGGATGGCAGATTCTGGCATTCTATCCTAAACTACAACTAGTTTTATTCTGTCTCTTTTAATGGCTACAGCTAAAGCCTTAATTAACAGTAAACTGTCCTGAATCTAGCAATAGGCAGAGATCTGCTTTTTGATTTCCGATGGATTTAACTTTGGTTTGGGGGGCTGGTTTTTGGATTTGCTCCGACACAATAATGCTGTGTGTAAGTTGCGGTGGCCACGCAGACAAAGCAACTAACAATTCTATCCCGAGTGGAAAGGTCTCTGGGCTAAATTGATTTCATTAGATAGCGCTTAGTATGGTTACAATTTTGCACAGTGCCAGAGGGTGCTGAGCTTTGAACCTGTGTGGTTTCAGCCACTTAGGCATATTATGCAGGCCGTATTTCAATGGCCGATGTTTAATGCAGCAGACGCAGGCAGTTTGGCGTGATTCCAGCTCAATTAAAAGAGATTTCACATCAATGCAAGCATCCTAATATTTGCAAGGGCTTCTGATCTATGCTTTAAATATTACAAGCTTTGGAGCAGCTCCTTCTCCGCTCTATTCAATTCTTAGTCCTATCATAATGAATATAAGATGATTTCGCGTGGTGTATGGAGTACATACTGTGCCATCTGTAGACCGTCTGCAACAAAGAAAGGATATAAGCACAGTGGGTGTGCAATGGAGCTTGCCGTCTAGCTGATACTGTGGTTGCCATGCCAGATTTTGGCTCGTCGAATAGCTGTATAGCACATTTGTTAAGGGGTCTTAAGTAAGTAAAACGGATTAGCAAAATCGACACAAAACCACATAATATATAATATGCACATAAAGTATAATTATAGCCTTAAATGCAGCTATCATTTGTGTTCTTAACTCTTTTTATGCAGTGAGGTTTGCAGGTGGCGTTAGCAAAGTGGCTTAGAATATGGGACGCAAATTATGTAATGGCGATGACAACAAACAGCAAATTACAGAGATCTGCAAATTTAAAGCACCAAGGGACACACAGAGTACACAGAGTGCACCTAATTATTGTATAAGTCACTTTTAAAGGAATGCTTATGTATTATCTCTCATTAGTTATTCGCATGCAATGCTATTATAGAATCTTCAAAACATCTTCATGTTGACTGACTAACAGAAGTAATATAGTTAGGTATGATGTAAGGAGGAGTAAATTATGAAAGAATGTTTATTCATCCATTCATTCAAGGGTAATAGCGAGAATAGAAATGCAATCATTAAAGACACTGAAGAGGACTGGAAGCAGCTGCTATGCCAGCAAGCTTCAGATTCATTCATGGTCAGTGGCTTGCGATTTGCTTTCCTCTTTTTCATTGTCTCTTATTTGTGACTCGGTAATCGTACAAGCATCTGATCTCATTTGGAGATAAAGAATCATTAGGCATCTGTCACATTCTTTTTTGAATGTTTTGTTCTTAACGCTTTCACAGTTTTGGCATGTTACGCCTCGCACGATTTCCTGGTAAACAAAAAGGACAGATCCGTGGCGGTTTATTAATTTTAACTGCTTGAAGCTGATGCAGTTGAAAGAAGAAAAAAATGCAAATGTAACTAAAAGGAAGACATAATTAACTTTTTTTTAAAAATACAGATATTTGCAGTATTGTTTACTATAGGATAATTATACTATTTTACATTTCTTGATCGGCATATTAAAATCAATTCTTTATGATCATGTGACACAGATGGCTGCTGAAAATTCAGCTTTACCTTTACTGTATTTCTCAGCAACGTGTCTAAAAATACATGCAACAATAAGCATGAAAGACAGTTCAACATTTGAATGGCGGAGTAAATAAGCATTTTGATTAAGATTACAAACACACACAGATGAAAAATTCACAAAAGGAGCCTGGAAATGCATTATCAATGTAAAAATGTACTTGTTGATTTCCTGTTGACTTTAAAATGTAGTTTGATGACCTCATAACAGGCATAGATGCATTGAGGACCTCATAATGGGCACCTTGACAACAGTCATTCACCATTTCCTGCTGCTTGTAATGAATCAGTCAATCATTTTTCCCAGCTCTCTGTCCATTTTTTTTCCTGCCTTTACTTTGTCATGGCCCTTCCATCACTTCTCAGTGGGATGGACAGGGGACGGGGGTAATCTCTGGGACACTGACAGCCATGTCAGGCGTGCTGGCAAAGCCATTTAAACACTGCCTTTTTGTTAATGGCTGTCTCAGGGCAGGAAGGAGACGGAGAGGGCGAGTGATGGAAAGATCAGAGAAGGGAGAAAGAGAGAGAGAGGAGGAAAGGGAAAAAAAATACAATCGTGGGTACGTTAGCGACGGCCTCCCGTGTGAGCTGCTGTGCACACATTTGAATTTGTAGGGGGCACGTTGGCATGCTCTGTGACAGTTTGAAATGTACGTTTACGGGATCTCTGAGCATGCTTTGCTATTAAGATGCATTTCTATCTGTTTGCGTTTCTTGAAATGCCATGGTTCGCACCTCTGATGACGATAAAGTGTTGACTTTCCTGGTGAATTCTGCCACTATGGAGTTTATTTTGCTCACACCACCCAAACCCACATGCAAATAGAAGTAACGTAAATGGCACGAAGCTACTGAGAACGTATTCGGCTCTGAAAATGTCAAAGTAATCAATAGATTGGACGGATTTGAGCTGGAATACATACCATTTCACAGTGCAGTGTAAGTTCTGCGTGACCCAGAAGAGCTTACAAAGCTACTAATGCAAAACTCAGTCCGCATTTCATCACAACAATAAATCACTTTACTGACATTTATTCTTAATCTATAGACTTTAGTGTCTATTAAAGATCGAAAGTAAAAAAATAAATAAATCGCAAATTACTTTAAATAACTGTGATCCTCTTTATATGCATTTTACACAGAGTGCACTGATCACATTGCTCATGTTGCAAAAGCCAACTAAATGACAGAAAGGCACTAAAGGTACCATATGTAGAATTAACACCTACTGGTTGAACAGGGTATTGCAGTTTAAATTCAAAATACTGGAGACTTTTTTTTTTTTTTCCACACAACCCCTCATCCTCAGACTTGACACAGGTGCAGGTTGCCAGACTGACCATACCAACAGAAAGGAGCAAACATGACGATGAATTAAATTAAATATTTTGTGTTTTCCGCCAAACTGGCAACCTGTGGTGGTAAAATTGGGTAAACTGACAGTGGGCGGGTTTCACAAAAGCAAAACAGAAAACTGACGTTCCAGCCCAAAAAGCACATTTTCAAAGGAGAATAAGTGACTGTAGCACTGTTTTTCATAAACACAAGTGTGTTAACAGCATATTTCGGAAATAGCTGCAAACACATTTTAATGCTTTAGTAGAGTCAAAGATGTACATACAGCACCTTCAACCACATTTAACACATATTTCTGAAACTCAATACAGACAGACAGATAGAGATAGATAGATAGAGCTAGCTATACCCAGGTCTGCATATTTGCACACGAAAATAACATGTTAACCAGGTACTCAGTGACCCCCTCACTCTTGTTTACTTCACATTTATGCATTTAAGTGTAGTTATTGAATGACACGTGGCCCCTGGCAGTAATTAACAGCCTGGAACACACAGACTGAGAGGCCATTCTGCATAAGGCCAGCAATATCAATAATCCACAGAGCTACTACAAACAAACACACACATATGTGTGTCAACATGCATACCACTCAAGCATTAGACACGGATCTTGGGCTGTGTTGTCATTCGGATACCATGACTGCAAACACCACACAATAAATGAACAGTATTGTTTTATTTTTATGTTTCTTGAAAGTGGAGTAACAGTGGCCTTCAAAGTATTTGACACATTTGTATTTTGGCCTTGGAAATAGTGTTCATTCCTTTTTCATTAAAAAATAAATGCAATTGACAGAATAAGTTATTAAAAACTGCTAAATGTACAGTAGTATATCACACAGAGTCATGTTACATGACAACACAACTTGAATGACAGTATGATGCACAGCTGAATAGGCCGTGATTAAGAGCTAATGAAAATCCCAGCATAGGGATGGAGGTGAGAAGTGTCAGGTGGAGAGGAAGAGCTCAGCCCATATGCTAGATCTCATATCTTTTAATTAGTCTACAGGCTCATCACCCAGAGGCCCAACTGCAAGCCTGATGCTCCCATTTCTGACTGGGCAAGTGTGTGTGTGTGTGTGTGTGTGTGTGTGTGCATGTGTATATGGACTCAATCTCACTTATGGAATAACCCAACACATACACTAACACCTTGACGACGGCAAGGTTACTGTTCGAGAGTAGCACACTTAAGGATAGGTTGAAGATAGGTTGTGCTCACTGAAGCATGCTGAGTGGCTGAGATTATCCGTGATGAGTTATTTGAAGTCAGTTTAGAGTTAGCACCTTATCCTGGAGGCTAAGAAAGATGCATGGCAGCAAAAAGCACTAAGAACAAAGTGATTAGGTGAGATCCCGGTGAGTGGGAATTGATATATATATATATATATATATTAGTGCTGGGCCGTTATCGGCGTTAACGCGCTGCGTTAACGCGAGACTCTTATCGC
>JAUCMT010000043.1:14594169-14617227 GCA_032357475.1 Enteromius thamalakanensis
TAAGTAAAGTATAGATACGTAAAAATTTACTTAAGTACAGTAACGAAGTACAAATACTTCGTTACATTCCACCACTGTAAATCAAACTCTAGCCTTCTCGCCTACGCCCTTCTGGTTCTCACCCCTCAAAATACTTCACACGGTTTCTACATAGCCTAAAGAGTTTCTTCATGTCTTTCCTGGAAAACTCTTTAACACAGAAAAAATTAGTTTTTTTTTTCTTATTATTGTACTGATCCTCTGCAGGTTTACTGATTACCAAAACCTTCCAAATCTGCAAAGAAATGAGAGTAATACAAATATTTTAAGATGTTCATTAGTCCATACGGTGCTCAGCTTCTGCTTTTACTGTACTATATGATAAAAACTATCACAACAGCTACTGTGTGTCCCTGTGCAGCAGACGTAAATGATTAACCTAGCACTAAAGAGGAGTACATATCAGGGACTATAGTGGATGTACAATCATTTATTTAATAATGTATCTGAGACCACAGTTTAATAAAAAATACTCAGAAATGTAGGAGTCAGCAGTGTATTTAACCCTCTATGGTACAGAGCTGCCATATCACAACAATTAATTTCTTCTTATTTCCTTGTTATTCTGAATAAAATACAATATATTGGAAAATGAATACAATAAATTGTATGTTTCTAAGTAAAATAATATTCCAAAACAGTTTCTCTGTAGGAGTTTGTTTTTGAGAATTTAATTATATTTTTTGCCAGAGGGAATTATAATATGGAAAATTAAATGAATATCAACAACTAATTGTCAAAATTATGTGATTTTAATTACATTTATTTAATTATTTTGTTAGATGTTTTGAGGTGAGCCATCATTTTTAATTATAAATATAATTGTTTTGGATTCTAATTTTATCATGAAAGTAAATGGAGGGGTGAGACATTTCATTCATTCATTCCTTCAACATTACAGGAAAAAAATACCATACTTTGATATGACATCCTCACACGGGACGCCTCGCAACAGGACAAATGTTAAAGTGCAACAAAAAATGCTCTATTAACCTAATTTCTGAATATTTCATCTCAAGGGGGATTTTTTTGCATCATCTTTGATTAGTAAATTACATGTTTATTTATTCACAAATCAACATTTTCTAGTTTTACTGTAAATTGATAACATTTCAGTTTTGCCATACAGCAACACTGTACCATAATGGAATTGTAAGTGATGTATTTCCCCATTGGGATTTTTTATTGATCGTAACAAGAATAATATGATTGCAATTATTTATTCATTTACTAAGTGTACTACTATTACTATTTATTAAGTGTTTGTTGTATTTATGTATTAATTGTTAAATGAACACAGCAAAATTTCAACAGTATAATACTGTAAAATTGTATATTAATGTCCAACAGTTTTTCCACATATATACTGTAGTAGGGGAACTTACAGTTAAAATATTCTTTTACAGTGCAACAATGAGTGTGTGTGCATGTTTATATATGTCTGTATGTGTATGACAGATATGATGCATCGATAGTTCAAAGAAATGTGCATTTAATTAGAAAAAATACAAATAAAAAATAAAAACTTTAGCATATGGCATTTGGCCATGGCAACGTTTTTCTAAATATGCTTTTAGATTGTGAAGTAAGTGACCGGGATATTCTACCTCTCAAAGCTTCTGGGGTCAAGAGAAAACTGTCTACTTTCTCTTTATCTAAAAAAATAATGAAAATTTTCTTTGATAGGATTTGTTTGATGCATTGTTACAATGACCACCAAACAAAGATATTTTGGGACGCAGTATGATTTTTGACAAGAAAGCATAAACTGTTTTACTTCTGTGCCTGTGCATATATAGAGAACAACAGACCTTCACTTAAATGAAAATATGCTTGAGAGTATATTGTAACAGCATGCCAAAAAAAACAACAAAAAAACCCCAAACATAAAGCAGGTCTCTACAATCAAACCCACATACCTGCCCACCCAGAACCACATAAAACTGTCAGAGACAAGCAATAAAACCACAGCAAGGATCTGTTTGCCTCATTTCAGCTGTGAGATTTTAATCATAAGTCATAACAGCAAAATGTCAAAATTAGTTATTGTTTAAGTCTAATATAGGCATGTAATTACTGTAGTCTTCCGGCTATTTCTGTTAAAATGAACTGGGTTGAATTAAACAGCAGCTTCCCCGTTGCTAATGTCACTCCCGGACCGGTATCTACTTTACTGCCTCTCCCAGCTGGACAATGCATCTCATTTTCTGCTCATTGTTCTTGTCTTGACACCCACAATATGCTGAATAACAGGAAGTAAAGAGGATGAGAAACAGCTCCTAATGTATTGTGATTCAGCTCAGTAACAGGAAAGCTTTTTGGTCAATTATGCTGCATTCTTTAGGACATGTAATACAAACAATGAGAAATGATTGATGTGATTGATCTCCAAATATTGAGCTGCACCCTTCAGCCAACATACTGCAGTCCCTTACTTCATCTGATATGCGCCTCTGTCTTTGGCCTCTTCTGTCTCTTTCTCTGTTTTGCCTCTGTACCCTTTCACCATGGATCTTTACTTGTCTTTTTCCTCTCGGATGTTGACCCTGATTGTTTTCTGGATGTTTTAAGTCTTGTGCTGTCCTCTGCTTTCCAGACAGGAGATTCATGCTATTTTAGAGAACTGGTTAATTGGTTGATCTATATTCTCTTCATTAGTGAAAGTTCAGATTCACTTGCACAGTTTACGGTAAAAAAATAAAAATAATAAAAAGACTAACAGAAATTTGTAGAAAATATGTTTGACAGCTTATGACCACCAGAGCAACCATTTTGCACTTTTATTTCATTGACTTGTACCCCTCAAAACATCTAGTCATTAGTTCATCATATGACTATAGCTCAGAGAACTTAATGCATTTTGAGCAACATGCATATTAGCAACTGATCAACGCAGATAAATGCACATAATCGGTTGCTTGAATGTAGCAAAGCAATCGCAATGTGTTCAAAAGAACGGGAGATGTGAACGAGAAAAGTGAATAGACAAACAAGTAGTTTTGAAAAAGTAATTTCTGATCTGAGAAATGCAGAAATACTGATTCTGAACAAGGCCTTTACTCTTCCAGCATGATGATAGAGCACAATTTACCAAGTCAGAATGCAAACCAGAAACCTCATCTCAAAGTATCAGGGCCTGACCTCACCGGAGGCAAATTACTGAGTAGAAAAACTTAGCAATATCAGGGTTAAGTTTCTTTGTTTTGAAATGAAATCTTGGCACACATCTGGGTGTGGTGCTGTCCGCATGCTTCAGGTCATTTCAATGCAGTGTTCAAGATAGTATCGGTTCCTGAGAAAAACTGTAGTTTAGTATCAGAGGATAAAGAAAAGGATATGAGCTGAAGTTTTTGGGCACGCCATTAATTGCTAATAATTTGTGCAATTAAGTTTTATGAGATGTGATTTAACATTGTGAATTTGTTTAAAACCAAACCTGTTAATTGCAGATGCTGACATTAGTTTTGCAAACAAAGATTGACACGGACAAAGATGTTTCGGTAAGTGTTCGGGTGGACATCGAGCTAGAAGACAGTTTTAAATATTTCAAGTAAAGCTCAGAAATAATTACTGCATTATTAAATAATCAATATACACACCCAACTTGTAACAATTATTAAATCCACCACTTGATGACAAGGTAATTATAATGTCAACCTTATGATGTTTTACCTGTTTCTTTTAGCTTAGTCAGGCATGCTGGTTTCTTGAGTTAATATGCAAATAAAGTTTATATGCAAATTGCCAGCATTTTCTTAAAAAATCTTGTGATTAAGGGCATTGTTTGTGTGAGTGTGTGAATAGCTCGAAGGAGTTTCTTGAGTTAATATGCAAATAAAGTTTATATGCAAATTTTCAGCATTTTCTTCGAAATTCTTGTGATTAAGGGCATTGTTTGTGTGAGTGTGTGAATAGCTCGAAGGGGTTTGTAAACAATACAGTACAAAACCGGTCACATAGCATGCCAAATCCTCTCTTTTACCCTAAGGCAAATGTTTTTGAAATTAATGCATTTTAAACATTACATAACTTATGTTATAAACTCATTTAAACCCATGTACGTTAAGATTTAACCTAATTTAATGCAACTTCCAGTGATACTTAATATATCTAACTATCAAGGAGCTGACAAAAAGGTAAACTGACGCTGTACAGCAGATATTTAATGTTTATTTACAACAGGATATTAACATTTCATCTCGTAAATACCATACTCAGATCATGCATTCAAAATCAGAACAGTTTCAAATATACCTTTTAAGTGCCTCCAAAAGCGTACTTTAAAAAAGGTTTCTCTGGGTGTAACTGCTCATTTTGCATCATTATAATCATGTTAGTACAACATAAAAAGCAGAAGATAAGAAAATATAACTAAAATTGATATATTATGATGTACAGTACAGTGAAAAAACATCATTGGATTGGAGAGATTGAAACGGATTTTCTTCTTGTGCCTTTGAAGTTTCCGTTGACTACAGTTTTAGATATGGCATTATTTGTTAAATTACAGAGAACCTTGTTGTTGTAAACATCTACATTCAGTTCAGAAATCAATGTTAAATTACTTGCAATGCTTGTCAGTAGGCCTACAACATGACACCAACACACGGCTGTATTGCAGCTGATATACAACGTGAATGTAATATGGTTTACACGCCAGTGTTTTTAGTACTACGCTAAAACCCTTCAGATTTAGTGTTCGAATTGACCAGTGAGGGGGAATATAAGTGGAGCAGTCGGATTTCTTCTATATACCATTAGCGTTTTTAATTCTACTTAACCAAATAAATCTAGCAAAGCTGAAAATGGAGCATAAATAAAGGTAGTGGAACATGTATGTTGGTTGAAAGATCACACTGACTGTGACTCTTTTGAAAAGGAGCAATCCATTCCATACACTCCTCACACACAGCTGGAGCTCAAGTGGCAGTGAAAGATAGGAAGCTATTTAGTGATTTAAAACAAAGCTAATTATCATAACAATGGGGGACTTGAATTTAAAGAGGTTGTCGCAGCATATTCTTTACACCTGACACCTCCTGATAAACACTAGCCGAGTTTCCATCACCCTTCAAATTACGAATTGAAATACGCTTAATGGAAACACGTCAATTTTGCAAAACCTCCCATATATAGCATAAACGTTTTTAGACTCGCATAAGGTGGTTTTGTGTATTTGTAGTATTTCGCAAAAAACTGCAATGGAAACGGCTTTTTCGCATTTGCAGGTCACATGGCATGTGTAAAAAGTCATATGATCATTCATAAATGTATCATTTAAGAATTCTCCAGGAAACATTTAATACGTGTTCATTCTCGAGTGTAAGGGGCATTCCCTGCCATTAATGTTTAGACAGTTTATGCATGTCTGCATAGCCAAGCTGTTTGCGGTCACTCTGTTGATACTCGTGTTTATTCCTCATATTTAATGGAAATGCAATACTTTTTTGTCGACATTTATCAAATATGTTGACATTTTGTTGGCCAGGTTAGTAATAATAATTAAACAAACTGTGACGGAGAAGGGTGTATCCTAAATGCTGCTTTTATGCAACAACAAGGAAAATCTTATATTAATGAGACATAATTACGGTCTTAAGAAGGTGCACATTACATTTACAAGGAAATTAATTCAGACGTCACTCAAGGTTAAGGCGCAAGTGAGGTCCTTTTTAAATCAAACAAAGGACCAGAGGCAAATTATGGTTGTGAGTCACTTATGCCTTGTGTTATTGTCATCTTTAGAGTAATTTGTAGCAAATTCTGCAGGGATCCAGTTTGCTGTAGGCTTGTTGAATCTATTTCACTTTATCTAGTAAGACTGCATAGTTCAAGGTTTGTTGTTTTTAATAATGAGATAAGAATGAATTTCTCAAGAACAATTTCTATGGCAGTGCGGCCAAGATGTTTAATGTTTTGTTTAATGACATGCTCCCAATCATAAATGGACTTTATTCCGCTCTGCAGATAGCAAGAGAAACCCACCCCATTTCTTTTCTACCATGCTGGCCTAGAATGTTCAGTGTTAAAATACAACCAAATGTGTACAGATACCCTAGGGATCTTTTCATACACACACGCAAATATATAACAAACAACTTTTACATCTCATTTGAAGCATTACCATATCCTCCTCAAGAAATCTAAACATTCTTGAAACTTCAATATTTTGCAATGTGCCAGTTCACATGGAAAAAAAGATAAGATAATAAAAAGAGAGGCTATAACTTTTAACACTGCTAATAAGTGAAAAGACTATATATAAAAAAATATCATCAATGCTGCGCAGAATAAACTGTTTATGATGTAATTTTATACTGTCCAGTCAAAACGAAAATGAAAGTGAGAGAAAAAAAACATCTGTATATTTAACTAAATATATAAAAATGAAATAAAATACTAAAGCCAGCCTTGTAAAGCATTATTACTCCCATCATTTAAAAAAAGCCCATTAGCAATATCATGCAGAGCAGGATAAATGTCCTTTTGTGTATATAAATTAAGCAACCAAAGAGGGCTGAGTTTGTGATAATGTGAAGATTCTCTTTTCTTCGTAGCAACAGTTCCTGCTTGATGCTAAAGCTAGAAGGGCTTGCTTTAGCTCATCCATCTGAAGTTCACCATGTGCCCCTGAATCATAACGGCGGCCATAGCTAGTGGGGCTGTAAGATGAGGAAAAACCCATTGTGAAACCTGAGCCTGTAGCATCAAAACTTCCCCTTCTAGAGCCTGATCTTGAACCGGTTCTGGATCCAGACCTCGACCCTGAAGTTGATCCAGAGCCACTGATGCTGTATGGGCTGTAAAGGCCTTTGCTTGATTGAGAGGATGCCTCTAGCAACCTCAGGCCGGATCCTTCCTCAATCATGCTTCTGTCCATGGCATCCTTGTATGAGATCTTGAGTTTCGTTTTGGGGCAGGTGAGGTATTTTGAATATCCACTGACATCTCTCAGTTTCTGTGCAGTGCGTGCATCAAGAGTGCCCTTGTTGACAGCATCATCCAACGATACTCTTCCTGAAACATCTGGTTCAATTAAACCACCTGTTAGGTACTGGACTTCAAGGAAGCGCTGGCCAGCTTCGTAGTAGAGCCAACCCTTCTTTAAGGCTTGAGCGGCAGACATTTTGGTTTTAGTTCTTGGATCTTCAAATCCCTGAAAAGCTTTCTGAGCTAGGTTGATACGATCAACCATGATCTTGTCCACCAGCCCTTTGCTCATTGCATCAGCAACCGAGAATTTCTCTCCAGTGTTTGGGTCAATAATACCTCCTGTGCATGCTTGTGCTTCTAGTAGTCTTTGACCAGTGATATTGTCAACTAGATTCCGATGCATAGCTTCCGTAACTGACACCTTTTCCAAAGTATCTGTATCTAAAATTCCAGCCACTGGTCCAGTCTCTTCGGTTGGATCAGTCCAGGTTGTGGCTGGTGTCTTTATGGATGGAATTGGACTCATGGGATATGATGAGCTGGATCCAAAAGAAGATGATCGAGATCTAAAGCCACTCATATTACCAGAGAGCATGTCTGCAAATTCAGTGATAGAAAGGGTACCAGCACGGTACTGGTCCAAAGCTGACTGGTCTATGAGGCCCTTGGAGATTGCGTCGTCAATGTCATACTGCCGTCCAGACCTTCTGTCAATGATCATAGACTTAACAACGCCATCGGATGATGAGGTGGTAATTTCTTCCCATTCACACTCTTGCTCTGCAAGCTCAATGTATGTTTGATGGTCAATGAGTCCTTTGCGGTATGCCTCATAAACAGACATTTCTTTTCCCGTTTCTGGATCTACGATGACAACTCTACGTTTGCGGACTGAAGACTTTGAGGATGTCTTTCTTTCTCGTTTCTTTTCTTTTAGCAGTAAAAGGGAAAGTCCAGTTTCAGGGTCTGTCATACAGCGCTCCATGAGTTGAAGGTAGGTCAAATTCTCTTCTGTGTTTGGATCGAAGAACCCCTTTGTGTCATCAGAGGGATCAGTAAGAATACCATTCATCTCTTCATCAAAGAGACCCCGTTTGTAGGCCATTTCAACAGGCAGTCGATGACTCTCTTCAGGATCAATGATTCCACCAGTGGCTATTTGAGCTTCAAGCAGTCGGATACCATGGTCTTTTAGAATAAGACCTTTCTTCATAGCCTGGAACAGAGAGATCACCTTGCCAGAGTATGGATCTTTGTAGCCAGTCACAGCTCGTTCAGCAGAGAGGAGCTTATCTTTAAATTCTGGTCCCACAACTCCCATTTTTACAGCTTCATTGACAGTCATTTTGAGATTTTTGATTGGATCAACCACATACCCAGTAGCTGCCTGAGCCTCTAGAAGTTCAAAGGCAGTGCCTGGTCTGATCATGTTCTTCTTCATGGCTTGATAGACTGACAGTCGATCTTTGGTAGCCTCTACATACACACCTGCAATAGAGCTGATGCCTTCAAGATATTTCTTCAGGTCTTTACTAAGGTCCTCCACTGAAATGATACCCTCCATGAGAGCTGTATAGGTTTTCTGATCAATAATTTGACAGCGCAACAACTCATCTGGGGTGATCTGCTTTCTAAGTCCCTTAAATAGAAGTCTCTTGTCTGCCAGAGATAACAGTCGTAGGCCACTGTCTTTATCAACCTTGCATCTTTTAAGAAGCAGTGCGTATGGCAGCTTTTCATCTGTTGTAGGATCTGTAAACTGTTTGACATCTCCACTCGGATCAGATATCCTATCACTGGTTTCTTTGTTTATATAACCACGTTGCATGGCAACATCGGGTGGGAGGCGGAAATAGTACTCTGGATCCATGAGGCCACCTGTTGCCAATTGGGCCTCCAAAAGCTTCATGGCATAATCCTCAGGAACGAGGTCCTTTTTCATGGCTTGGAATAAAGAAATCACTTTACCGCTATAGGGATCCTTGTAACCTGTGACTGCTCTTTCGGCAGACAGGAGTTTGTCGTGGATCTCTGGGCCAACAAGACCTTTCCGAACAGCCTCATCAACTGTCAACAATTCATCTTTCACAGGATCAGTGATAAATCCTGTTGCTGCTTGTGCCTCCAACAGATCTATGCCAATGTCAGGTTTTATGAGACCTCTCTTCATGGCTTGGTAGATGCTAACCTTAGTGTAGTTATCTGAGAGTATTCCAGCAATGCTGCCTGTCCCAAAAAGATATTGCTTCACGCTTGGCATCTCCATAACCTCACGAATTGTTTTCTTGCCTTGTTTGAGCAGGTTGTAAGTTTCGAGGTCTATAATGCGAGCCCTGTAAAGTTCATCAATAGTAACCCGGCGTCTGATGACATCAAACGACATACTCTGCTCAGTCCTGATGATCTGTCTTTGTTCAATAATTTCGATTATAATGATGACCATTCTCTCCTTTGTGATTTTTCCACAGCGATACTGTTCAAGAAGCCGTTGTTTTTCCTCTTCTGGAAGCAAATCGGATTTCATGACTTCCCATAATGTCACTTGTTTCCCTGCAAAGCTCTCATGTGGAATGTCAATTTGGGTGTTAGCTAAGTCCACTTGTGCTTGCTCCTCAGTGTAAACATAGGATTTTTCAGCTTTCTCTGGAGCCTGGGCTTTAGAAAGTGGCAACAGGACAATTCCAAACTCTGGATCACTCATGCACCTCTCCTTCAGTTGTTTGTATGTGACATTCTCATCTTTGTTAGGGTCAGTGAAACCTTTGATATCATCTGTGGGGTCTTTAAATGATTTGGCTAATTGCTTGCTGAAGTAGCCACGCTGAATGGCTATGTCACTGGGAAGTCGGTGGCTATTTACTGGATCGATTATGCCTCCAGTAGCCTCCTGAGCCTCTAGAAGAGGTATGGCATGTTCTCTTAGAACAAGCTGTTTTTGCATTGCTTGAAGAAGAGAGATCTTATTACCAGTGTATGGATCTTTGTAACCAGTAACAGCTTTCTCTGCAGATAGCAGTTTCTCATGAAGCTCTGGACCAACAATGCCAGCCTTAACAGCATCATCCACTGTAAATTTCTCATTCCTGATGGGATCAACCATGTAGCCAGTAGCTGCTTGAGCTTCTAGCAGGGACAGGCCTGTGTTTGGTGTCAGTAGTTTCTGCTGTACTGCCTGGTAAATGCTGAGTTTTTCCTTGCTTTTTTCTAAAAATACCCCAGCAATACAATCAGAACCTTGCAAGTAGCGTTTGATGGAGTCACTAACCTCTGCAGGTTTCTTTTTGCCTTGTTGGATTTTATCGTAGGTTTCTTTGTCAATGATTTTAGACTCAAGCAAGGAACTGGCTGGTACAGGACCCCTGAAACCATCAAAGTTGTCCTGTCTCTTCTTTTCTTTTTCGTCCACTGTAGAGATTACGATCTTGATCAGTTTTTCAATAGTGATTTTTCCTGTTCTATACTGACGGATAAATTCAATCCTCTGTTCTTCTGTAAAATACTCAGAGTTGATAATTTCCCAAATGGTGATTATTCTTCCTTTAAAAAGCCCACTGTGTAACTCAACCGTAGCATGGCTCAAGGTCTCTTTAGTTTGTGCGTCAGAAACCAGTTGTATTTCCTTTGACTTGATTGCCTTTTCTGATAGAGGCAGCAATGGAAGACTAGTCTGCTTATCAGTGATGCATCTTTTTAGCAGTTCAACATAAGTGACCTTTTCTTGCGTGTTGGGGTCTACAAATACTGTATTGGAGTCTGATGGGGTACTTAGGTTTTGGTTCATCTCCTCATTTAGGTAACCTCGTTTATATGCAATTTCTGGAGAAATGCGGTAACTTTTCTCAGGGTCAATAATTCCGCCAGTCGCAAGTTGAGCTTCCAGCAGACGGACACCTTGGTCTTTCTTAATGAGATCTTTTTGCATTGCCTCAAACAGGGATACAGTTTTTCCAGTATATGGATCCTTATAACCACAAACAGCTCTTTCTGCAGACAACAATTTTTCATGCAGCTCTGGGCCAACAACACCACTTTTGACTGCTTCATCAACTGTGAGCTTTTGGTTTTTCACCGGATCAACTATAAAGCCTGTTCCGGCTTGGGCCTCTAGAAGGTTTAGTGCAGACTCTGTTCCAAGTAAGTCCTTCTTCATGGCTTCATAGAAAGACATCTTTTCAGAAGTTGACTCAATCTGCACTCCAGCAATACTGTGTGTGCCCTTTAGGGCTTTCTTGACAGGTTCAAGCTCAGACACCTCTTTAAGAGTAGCTTTTCCATTGTGCAATTTGTTAAATAAATCTTTATTAATGACTTTTGCTTCCAGAAGTTCAGACGCTGGCACTGATGATCTCAAACCATCAAATGCAGGTTCCTTCTTGTTCTCCTTGTCTTCTACAACAGTTATTACAATTCTAATTATTTTTTCAACAGTAATTTTGCCTGTCTTGTATTGACGGATAAGATCCCTTCTCTGATCTTCAGTGAAGTACTCAGAATTTATGATCTCCCAGATGGTGACGGTCTTTCCTTTGAATCTTCCAAATGGAACTGTTAAGTTAGCCTTACTAAATACATCTTTAGTTTCCTCATCGGTGCAAGTTCTTTCAATCTGGTCTGCTTGTTCTGTGATTGGTAGTAATGGAATGCCTGTTTCTGGATCTGGTTTGCATTGCGCCAGTAGTTCACCGTAAGTGAGGCTATCCTGAGTGTTGGGGTCAGTGAATGCTTTTTTGTCAGCAGGAGGGCTGGAAAGAACTTTGCTTAGGTTTTCATCAAGTTGGCCTTGTGTGCATGCCATCTGGACAGGTACACGGTGGCTATTGACAGGATCAATTATCCCACCAGTTGCATATTGAGAGTCGAGAAGTTTAATAGCCTGGTCCTCTGAGATTAATCCTTTTTTCATTGCTTCAAATAGTGAGATTGTATCTCCAGTGAATGGATCTTTGAATCCTGTGGCGGCCCGTTCGGCAGATAACAGCTTGGTGTGCAACTCGGGTCCAATCAAGGTATCTTTCACAGCTTCACTGACAGAGAGTCTTCTGTTCTTAATGGGGTCAATTATGTAACCAGATGCAGCTTGGGCTTCAAGAAGCATCATAGCTGTGCTTTCTGGAATCTTCTTGTCCTTCAAAGCTTGATAGATACTCATTTTCTGGTTGGGTTCAACTATTACACCGCCAATGCAGTCTTTACCTTTCAGGCACATCTTGACTTTGTCACTCTTAGAAAGCTCTTGCACACTTGTTTTGCCTTTCTTAAGCTTGTCCATTTCTTTTTTATTAAGCACACCAATCTCATGAAGTCTGCTTGCAGGCACCTTGTCTCTGATTCCATCAAATGCAAGGGGTACATCTTTCTTCACACCATCCACTTCTGTAGAGCCATTCAGGACCTTCTTTGTTGTTTCAACCATGGTCATTTGAACTAACTCTTCTTCAGGGACACTGTCAGTTTGGATTTCAATCTCCTTGGTGTGGGATGGCTTCTTTGAACTCTGGAGCTGCTGGAGTTTTTCTCGCAAGTTCTTGTTTTCTTCTGCCAGAAGTTTCTCTTGTTCAGCCTTTTTCTTTTCAAGTTCTTGCATTTCTTTTTGCTTGGAATGCATCTCGTCCTCAGCATCCTTTTGCTTTTTCATAGCCGCATCCATGGCAGACTGCAGTTTCTTTTTCTCCTCCTCCATTTGTTTTTTCTGCCTCTCCTGTTCATCTTTAAGTGCTTGAGCCTTTTTAACTTCATCTTCAAATTGCTTCTCCAGCTTCTTTTTCTCTGCCTCAACAGCTTTCTCTTTCATCATCAGTGTTTCTTTTTCTGCTAAGAAGGTTTGCTGTAGGATAGACTTTTCCTGCTGTAACTGTTCTTGTTGTACATTGGCCATCTGTGATAAAGTATAAAACAATAATTATTTCAAAGCACAAAATAATAACATAAATCCAAAATTGTATATAACATGCACCTCTCAGTACCTTTACCTTTTAATTAATCTTTCTCTTGTATGCTGTGGTGTCATATTTATATAGTGTGTTGGGTTTATGTGATTCTGTGGCTACAGTGAGTACAATTTATTTGGAATACAATTAAGTAAACAGCATACCTTTAACATGAAAAATCTGTCATTTACTTGCCTCATTTACTTTTTTTGTCACAAACTTACTTGCATTTGCAGAACACTAAATATTTTAAATAATTGTTTAATTGTTCTGGCAAATAAAATTAAGACAGAAGATATGCAGAGATAAACTATATCATAATACTTATATCATAATAATAATTTCCATAATAATTTTTTGCTATGAAAATCACTGTAACCACAGAATCCAATACAGTGCAGTAAAATAAACAACTTTACTGCATATTACAAAGGACATTAATTAAAAGTTACATTAATGTCTGACAAATAAACTAAATTTAGTTCACTAGTAATTAAAGAAAAAGAATTACAACACATTATAGTGTCCAACTTACAGATATTAAATATGAATAACAAATAAATAGCCAAAGCAATTACTTGAATAAAGGGGCTGCAGTTAGAATACATAACTGTTTGCTAAATAAATGCATTTATGCTATTCAGTAATTATTTACACTGTATTACGGACACTTTAATGTGTAAAGGGACCAGAACATCTTTGTTCATGACCATTGCAGGCTTTGTTACTAGTATACTGTGACTGGCAACATGCAATTTACATGAACAAAGGTTCAGAAGTTGTATAAAAAAAACTGTTAATTGTTATTTAAGGGGTTTAAGGGTAATATGAAAAACACTAGGCCACAGTACTACAACATACAACAAATACCTCTTTTGATTGTTTTTGTAAGTCTGCGGCCTCTTTTTTCAGTTTTTCTTTTTCTTTCTCAAGCTCTGCAATTGCTTTATGCAGATCATCAGCCTCTTTTTTGCTCTGCAGCCTCTGTACTTCCAGTTTCTCAACAACAGTATGTTTTTCTGAAGTATGTTTTTCTGTCTCTAGCAGGCGGGATTTTATGTCATCTGCTTGTTGCTTGAATTTTTTGGCTTCCTCCTCTGCTTTGGATTTAGCATCACTTAGCTGTGCCACTTTGATCTTCAGGTTTTCAGCCTCTGCGGTACTCTCTAATTGCCGCTTGCGTTCAGCCTCCAAGGATTTCTGGAAACCTTCAGTCTCCTGCACCAGACGCTGCTGCATCTCCTTTTTGGCCTCCATTAGCTTTTGAGTCTCTACCTGAGCCTGATCTTTCTGTTTCTGGAGCTTTTCAGCTTCGGCCTTTAGTTTTTTTGCCTCCTGAATGGCCTGCTTTTTCTCTTCCAGCATCTTATCAGCCAGTTCCCTCTGTTTTACGAGATCAGACTCTGCAATTTGTCGTAATCTTGCAGCCTCTTGAGCCTCGATGTTGAGCCGGGCTGCCTCCTCCGCCAATTTTTTCATGTTCTCAGCCTCTTCCTCAAGAAGCTTCTTTGTGTTGTCTTTATCTTTCTTCATAAGCTCTTGGTTTTCCTTTTCAATTTTCAATTTCAGTTTGAGCAAGTCCTCCATCTGAATCTTGACTTTAGAGAGCTCATCTTCTACTTGAGCCTTCTGCTTCACAGCATCACTGACCTCTTGCTTAAGTCGCTTAAGCTCACCATCAAGGACCGATTTCTGTTTGTCTGTCTCGTCAAGTTGCACTTTAACCTTCACTAACTCCTCCTCGACCGAAGACTTCTGCTTCAGGGTCTTTTCTGCAAGCTTTTTGTACTTGGCCATTTCAGCATCAGCCTCTTGCTTTTGTTTTAAAGCGGCAGCTTCTGCTTCAGCCCGCCTGGAAGCTTCTGCCTCAGCTTCCTTCCTCAGATGTTCAGCATCTTCCTGGGCTTTTGCCTGTTTGGCAGCTTCAGCCTCAGCTGCCTGCTTTTGACGCTCTGCATCCTCTGCTTTCTTCTGCAACAGGGCAGCCTCTTTTTCAGCCTTGTCTTTAGCCTTTCCCGCATCTTTTGCCAGTTTCTTTGCTTTTTCAAACTCTACCCTGAGGTTATCCTGAGCCGTGGTGTCTTTATTTTGCTGGAGAAGAACATCTTGGGCTTTCTGTTCAGCAGCAGAGCATTTTTGTGCCGCTTCTTTGACTAAAATGACCTGTTTCTCAGCTTCCTTCTCTGCAAGCTCCTTCTGCTTTTTGGCATCTTCTGCTAACTTCATGAGACGCTCAACCTCTACCTGAGCAGCTTTGTGTTGCCTAGCTGCCTCTTCTTCTGCAGCTTGGATTTCTTTTACCTTAGCCTCTGCCTGTTTCCTTTTTTTCTCTTCCTCCAAAGCAAGTTTTCTGAATTTCTCTGCCTCTTCCTCTGCCTTGGCTTTGCTCTTCTGTGTTTCATCTGCCATTCCCTTCAGTTTGTTCAGCTCAAGTTCAAGGTCCCGTTTGCCAGTTGAAGCCTTTTCGAAATTGAGTTTAAGAATGTGGATCTCCTCCTCCACAACTTTCCTCTGCTTCAAAGTTTCTTCTACGATTTTCTTCTGCCTGTCGAGCTCCGTGTCTGAGGACTTCTTTAGCTGATCAATCTTTTCTTCGATCTCTTGCTTATGCTGTGCCGCTTGATCTTCAAGAACTTTCCTCTGGTAGGCCTCGTCTTCGGCTTTTCTCTTGAGACGGTCATTTTCAGCCTCCTTCTCTTTCAAAGCGATCTCTGCCTCAGTTTTTAGACTGGTTGCTTCATTAATAGCTGCTAACTTTTCTTTGAGGATCTTCTCAGCCTCTGCTCTTTGGCGGGCGGCTTCCTCTTCAGCGATCTGCCTCTGTTTCTTTGCTTCTTCTGCAACTGACCTCAGTTTGGTCGCCTCCTCAGCCAGTTCCTTCATCTTGGCAGCCTCAGATTCAAGTAGCTGTTTGCTTTTGTCAGTGGTTGCCATAGACTCTTTCTCAGCTTTAGATTTCATCTTCAACAAAACTTCCATCTCCTTCCTAACTTTGACCAGTTCCTCCTCCAGCTCCTTCTTCTGTTTAACAGCAGCATTAACATCATTTTTGAGACGCTGGAGCTCATCATCTAAGACAGTCCTCTGCTGTTCAGCATGCTCAAAATCTGCTCTTAAGCGAATAAGCTCTTGCTCTGCTGCAAGCTTCTGTTTAGCTGTTTCTTCAGCCATCTTTCTTTGATTTTCCAGTTCCTTTTCGGCGGTTTCTTTCTGTTTAAGAGCAGCCTCCTCAGCTTTTGCTCTCTTCTTTGCCTCCCGTTTGGCCTCCTCCTTCTGTTTCTCTGCCTCCTCCTGAGCTGTAGATTTTTTATTGGCCTCCTCCTCAGCTTGGAGCCGGAGCCGGAGAGCTTCATTAGCCTTCTGTCTCCATGTCTCTAACTCCTTCTCTGCCTGCTCTCTCGCCTTATTTGCTTCGGCTTGCTGCTTTTTGAGGTGTTCGGCCTCTTCCTGCAGTTGAATGACCATTACCTGCTCATGTTTGAGTGACTCTTCTAGTTTTGCTGTTAACGTCAGTTGTTTGCTCTCAAGCTGAGTGGCTGCGGTCTTCTTAGCCACCTCTTCCACCACTTGAATCTGTCGCTGCTTTTCTAGCTCGGCTTGCTTCAGGTGCCTCTCAGCTTCCTCAGCTTGGAGCTTCAACTTCTCGAGATCCTGAAGCGCCTTCTTCTTCTCTTTGGCAGCCTCCTTCTCTGCCTCTGATTTCAGTTTAAGCTCCTCTTCTGCCTTGCGTTTCTTCTGAGTCTCTTCAGCAACTTGTTTCTGGAGCTTCTCTGCCTCGTCCTGCGCTGCCTTGCGAAGTTTGTCAGCGTCCGCCGCTTTGTCCCTGAGCTGCTGCAGCTCTGTTTCAGCAGATTTTTTTTGTTTCATCGTCGTCTCCAGCTGAATTCGAATTATATGGATTTCTTCTTCAATTCTTGTGCGGCTTTGGAGCGCTTCCTCTACTTGTTGAGTCTTAGACTTGATTTCCTGCTCTGAAATGCTTCTGAGCTCCTGAAGCTCTCGCTGGATATTGTGCTTCTGCTTTTCAGCATCGACAGCGACATCCTGGCGCTTGCTGACTTCGTTTTTCATTATTGTCTTCAGCTCATTTGCCTCTTGTTCTGCCTTAACGATAGCTTTTTCCTGAGATTCAGCTAACTTTCTTTGCTTTTCTAGTTCGGCCTGCATTTCGGCCAGTTTTTTCCTCTCTTCCTCCTTTAATCTTTCCGCAGCTTTCTGTATTAGCGGAGGTAAAAAGTTGGGGAAATAGGGACAAATGAAAGCACTTAAGAGTTAGATATTACAGAGACATGTAAGTACATGTAAATGTAAGTACATGGACCAAGTAACAGGTAGTTAGGCTACATAGTTATGCTAAATTAAAAAACAAATTAAGTAGTTACAGAAGATTTTATGAAGGATAATATAAAGTCACAATGTATGGTACACAAAATGAGACACAATCACTTGACAAAACACTACAGCTGAAATACTGAATGGCATCATGCTAATGAGGTGTTATCACTGGATATGGTTTTTTAACCACATAAAACTAGATGTTGTTCACATATTTAAAATCCTATCTTGTAATTCTGTTAACTCATGAATCAAAGATGTCTAATATGGAAACTTAGCCTTTTTTAAATTATTTTTATAGGGGGTCACTGAAGAAATTTATATGTAAGGTTTTATTATGCATAAAACAGAACAGCTTAGTGATGCAGCAAAGAAAGAATGACACCGTAAGGGAGAAAAAAAAAGAAGAAAATACGTCTGATGAATGCCAAACAGTTTAGGTTTTGACCAATCCAATAATATATATTAATGCATATATTATTTAATGTTTATGTGTATTTCTAAATAATGCAAATGTAATTAACAAGGGATGAACATGCATTTTGTGGACAATTTACCTCTTTAGGGCCCAAACATGACAAACATTCATCATGATAGAGCAGTTTCAAGAAGCAAACAAGAAAATTAAGGTTAGAAAGGAAAATGGAAACAAAAAGCAAGAAAACAACTACAGGGGTGAAGCATACTCAGAGGGAAAAAAAAAAAAAATCAACAATTGGAGCACAAAGAAATGATGGGTAAGAATGCTGCTTTCTATTTCCAAAAGCAACAGACAGAATCCAACCAGGAAATTAAACTAGAGAACAAATGTTGCACCAGAAGAGATTTAAAAAACTTCTATAGTAGCAAACAGATAATGATAGACACACATAGCGAAAGAAATGGGATGTGCTGCACCACTAGCATTACCATTATTGAAGATCTAGGTGAGCACCTCGATCTGTTACATTTTTTTATTTTCAAAACTTTTACCTGGCCAACAATAGCAAATTCAGTATTGTGTCACTCTTAAATAACTTAATTACAAATGTAACTGTGTCTCATATGGTTTGTACAGTGAAATAAATAGATATTTCATATGTCCATACATCATAAATTGAACTACAGTATTAAGTTAGTGAGTTACAGTTAGTTCTAGAGTACAAATTTGACACTTACCTCCTCATTCTCTAAACGACGCTGGGTCTCAATAATGAATTTAATATACTGACTCGAAAGAGTCATCAGCTCACTGTAGCGTGTTCTCAGAGTCACATACTGAAAGATGGTTTTAAAGTTACTTAGCATGAAATAAAAGCCCAAGAGTAACACATAATTTAATGCAATTTTTCAGAATGAGATTTGAAAATGAATGGATGTTGGAAATCAAGGTTACCTCTTGGATGATGTCATCAGATACAGACTCCATTTTGGTCTTCTTCAAAGGAGAAGCGATGGGCTCCACCAGAGCTTTATACGTCACCAGCTGAAGCTCATAATCCTGCATGAGAACATTCAGTCAGACTCCTACTCAGAAATCATAAATCATAAAACATGCATGCAGCGGCTTGCACACACACCTTTATGGCATCAATGTATGCTTTAGCATATTTCTGGCACTCATCCACCTTGTCCTTGTTCTTCTCAACCTCCTCAAGCAGTTTCTGTAAGGTGAATGACATGATGTAAATAAAAAGATCAACTACATAATTATATAAATAGGATAAGTATTGGGGGATATTCATTAGGGATGCTTGAAATATTATCAGACTGATATTAGTATTAGGTTCATATTTAAATATCGGTATCAGCCGATATCAGCAAAATTATGCCGATGTGTCTCGCCGATAAGATAAATACATTAACTGTCATGTGCACAAGGTGCAAGTCAGTAGTAAGTCTTTCTTGAAGCCAAGTTTTGTCTGAAATATTGCTGCATTTAATCTGTGAACACACTCGCATTCGGTCCTAATGTCCATCCGTAACGAGATTTAATACGGTAGGGGGTGGAGTTTTGCCTACTTCTAATTAAATTAAAAGTAAAATACCCTTCACAGATAACATTTAGGCTGTTTCTGATTAAATAAAGCAGTAAGAGTTTTTACAACTCTTTTGCTTACATCTACAAATATTAAACCTTAAAATAAAATGTTATGTGGAAAATGTAGTGATTGAGAGTTTATTTATAGTACTACAAAATACTGTCAAAAAAACTTTAATTGTTGTTTATTTAATTATAACAAATACGTTCTTGTTAAAAACTAACCAAATAAAAAAAATTGCTTACAAGTTCTGCACAGGAGAGACTTGGTGTTGTTTCCAAATAAAAGAAAATATATCGGTATCGGCTTCAGTATCGGCCAAAATATCGGCATATCGGATATCTGTGCAAATCCAATATCGTGCATTTCTAATATTTATTAAATAAAGTAGATAGATACCTTCTCCTGGTTCAGCTGCTGTAGAAGTGCACTGCTGTCACCTATGGGCACAGCATGAAGCTTGTCCTGCCTTTGTTTTGCATCTGCTATCCAGCGGATAAGCCAGTCATAGCTCTGTTTGTAGGCCTGCATCTGCCTGCTTAGGAGGTCAAGTTCTCGCTGCCTTAGCTCGATCTGAGCAAACACAGCCTGCCATCGGTCCTTCAGGTTGCCCACCAGCTGCCTGTACTGCTCCAGCTCTATGTCCCGCTCGCTGTGCAGCTGAGACATCCGGTCGTTCACCGCCGTAGCCCTCTGAAGCTCCTCTTCCAGGCGGTCAAATGTGGCTTGCTTGCCCTGTGCTTCTGAGTGCAGTTTCTAGGGTCACGAAAAGTGAGAACATCGATGTAAGGTCATATTTGTAACCAGAAACAATTCATGCATAATCAGTTTTGTCTGAGAGACATTGCACCTGGAGCTGTGTTTGGCTGGCCTCAACCTCTTTCTCATTAACAGGAACTTTCTTTACATCACGCAGTTGGTTTTCGCACTTGTTGAGAACGTCTTCAGCTCCTTGTGTGCTGCGGATTACCATATCAATGGTCTTCAGCCTTTGTGAACAAAAAATAGTATCAGATTTCTTGTGTTTTTTGACATGATTTCTTAAAAAATGTTGTGACACTAAAGACTGGAGTAATGCTGTTAAGAGTGCAGCTTTTCAGCACAAGAATGCATTGCATTTTAAAATATAATTACTACAAAATATTACTTTATCACTGTACTGTTTATCAAACAGATGCAGCTTTGGTAAGCATCACTCAAAAACATTTAAACAATCTTACAGACCCCCAACATTTGATGGGAGGAGTGCTTTAATATATTTAAAAAAGAAAAGGGTAAGACTTAAGTCGTACTTGTCGAGATACACAGACGAGAGACTATAGACATGATCCATCTTTTTCTGGGTGATGTCTATTTCTGAGCGCAGGACAGGGGCGGAACTGGACTGCTGAGATGTGGACAGCACTGCTTCACTCTTCTCCACCATCTTATCCAGGTCTTTCTTTATACCCTCCAACTCAGACTGCACCTTCTGTAGAACGAAGTGAGTATGTTAAGTTATGAAATAATGTACTGTATATGCTGACATGCACAGGCTCTACATTTCAGATACATTAAAATGTATTTCTTCATCCAAAAACAGTAAATTCAATGGCATTAAATTAAAAAAGATAGGTGTATTCAGTGGTGGAATTGGGCAAAATTCACTTGTAATTTTAATAATGGTCATTTCAGATGACTTTTCCAATGTATTTAATTATAAAACTAAAATTTAAATAAACTTTAAACAAAAACTTTATAATTTAATATTTTCTTTGCATCGTTAATGACTTGTTGTGTTAAAAACAGTTATTTTACAGGTACAGTAATGCATGATTAGTAGATTACATTTAACAGTTTAATGACTCTAAAAATTAAACTGAAACCACCAGTAGGTGGCAGTAAGTCACTGTCTTTCAAACAGAATCATCCGTTCATCTGATTTGCTTAAATGGTTGATTCATTTATTAATGAAGCAAGTGTCTTTCTTTTTGAATGGGCATTTGAATCATTGACTCACTAGATTTGTTCAAAAGCAAAGATTCATTCATAAACAAAACAGTTCTGTGTGAAAGACTACCTCAGCTCTGTGACGTTTTTGATGGAATAGAGCAAAATACACAAACAGTGTTCTTAAAATGTAAGTCACTTAATATGATCATTTCCAGCCCTGTGTATATTTAATGCAGTTTTTGTGCAGACCTTCTGTTCAGTGGCTCTCTGTGCACAGGCTTTGAGAGGCTCCTTGTCCACCAGCTGTCTGAGGCGGTTCACGGTGCGGCTCTCACAGCCCTCTAGTCTCAGTCTCAGGTCTTTGATCTGGGTGATGTAACTCTTACACACCGACTCATCCTGTTCCCCTGAATAATTAAAATACTTGTGTTAAAACAGTTTTGATAGTAAAATAAGATCCAAAAACAAAACCACTCTCCTCACTCCAGGCACACAACTGTTCAAATGTCTGGGGTCAGTCAGAATCGTTAACATTCTGAACGTTGAACTCTCACCAATGCTTTATCATTTGATCGAAATGACAGTATAAACAGTAATACTGTTCAATTTAAAGTGCATTTCTGATTGTAATATATTTAAACATTTTCTTAATTCATTTGTTTACTCTTCAGAGTCCCTTAAAAATCAGTCTAATAATGCTGCTTTGGTACTCAATAAATCATGTCTTATAATCTGTGGTGAAAACAAATGTGCTACTTAAAAACAGACATGCCTGCCAAATATATATATATATATATATATATATATAAACATATGTTTTGTTTTCTTAAAAAAATTGTGAATCCAATTTTTTTAGGATTCTTTGATGGGTAAAAGTTTCAAAAGAGATGCATTTACTTTAAATAGAAAACTTAAATTACATAATAAATGTATTTACTGTGAATTTTTATAAATTTAAGGCATGCTTTCTGAATGAAAATATTAGTTTATTGACCCCCAACCTTTAAACAGTAATGCATATTTTGACATGAAATCAAGCTGACATAGAAGCATTTGCATTCAAGTGCTTGAGTAGAGAATGTGCAAAGGTTTAATGTAAATCCATTCATTTAAGTACATACACTGCATTTCTAAATTAAAAAAAGTGAGGAAAATCTCTGGAATTTGACGCCACAAAAAAATATATTAATAAATAAAAGATAAAGACATGCTTGGAAACAGCAACACACACTGCTCCACTAGCAATACATCGGAGTCAAAGGGGGAAAAGGCAAAATGCACAAGTGTTTTGCAAATGATAACACCAAACAAGAAATCCACACTGTGATCTTTACCCGGCACGCTTTCCATTTGGATGAAAACAGGTTCTGAAAAATAAGTCTTGTAGTCATAATGGGAGGTGGCTTTTCAAATTGCTGTCATAAAAATGCTTAATTCAGCAGAAGAGCAAAGCTCTGGACATTCTGTAAAGCCTTTGTGTTGTATTAAGCATGCAAAAAAAACCATCAGCAGCTGTGCTCAGGGTTACACCTTAAAACAGGGTTGTTGCTGGAGCCAAGACGGCTTTGTCTGTGTGCAGTCTCTTTCTCTTGATGAACAGCGAAAGTGATGGATGGCTTTTATACATCTGAACAAACCTAACACCTACCTTGTTCAACAGAGCGTAGCAGGTTATCATAGTGCTGAGAGGCTTTGCTGTAACCGTTTTCTGCTTGCAGGCGATCGTCAGCACCGAAGAGCTCCGAATCCTGACTGTCACGCATGAAGGCCTGGTAGTGCTCCTCCAGCTTCTTCAGGGTCAGGCGATATTCCTCAACTCTCAAAGTCTTAAACTACAGAAAATTAGAGAATAACAGAATGTCTCATCCAAT
>JAUCMT010000043.1:14625388-14643780 GCA_032357475.1 Enteromius thamalakanensis
CAATGTGCATAAGTTGTTTATGCATAATGCAAACCCTAGAATGTGATCAAATAGTTTAAAATAGCTGTGCTAAGATACATAAAATGAAATTTCAATGCAAAAAATGTGATTTTCATTTGTTGCTTTAAACCACCGGTCACAATTGTGACCAAAAATAAAACACATTTCTTCACACACTTTGCCAAAAAAATGTCCAAAAATAATTATTGATTATTTTAAAGGGTTGCTAATGAAGCATCATTTGGATATTTTCATGGCTGGGAAAAATTTGGGATTAAACAGGTTAATGAATACAGATTTCTATCATTATATTTATGATTTCCCTGAGGCTGATGAAGTGAATCCCGTCTGTATTTTAGTCTGTTCCAGATCCAATAACAGCTTTTCCTGAAGCAGATGAACGCAGAACCCGTATGATGTGATGGACAGATGTTAGATGCAGTGACACGAAGAGGGGAAATATAGGCTACCGTTAACATGATTTGCTGAATGGATCATGTTTGATGTAAATAGAGCGCAGGTGTCTCTCCGAATGATTCAGGTGCGTCTGCAGGCATGCATTGATGGAAACGGCCTGTCAAATGAACTGCATCAGCACACAAACACAACACTGGTGCAATGAACGAAGGCCCGTGTTTGTGACGCTGATTCATGTGGAATAAAGCCGCGATCGACGCTCACCGCTCGGCCGCCGCCGCCACCGCCGCTCCGTCGCTCCGGTTCATCCTCAAACACCGGACCGGTCCCGATCATCCCTCCATCGCTGATCAACGCGGAGCTCCTCTCTGGTCCGGTTCGGTTGTCTTACGTTCACAGGCCCGTGTGAAGCTGCTCCTGGACTCCTTCAGGTTACATCTGACCTACATCAGCCGAATCTCAGCAGAACCCCGGCTGTACTGCGCATGCGTCTCTCTGCACCGAGCAGCGCTTTAATTAAATCTTTTTCACATTACTGACCGCGGGCACACTTTTCTAGTCGAAATTTATATTTCTTTATGACATATTATGTCCTACTTGCTTCTGGAAATGCCGTATGTTTTGTGTGTATGATGCATTTTACCTGTGATTCATTTCAGGAGGAAATATGGTTCACAACTGAATCTCTTTCCATTTAACTTTCTACTTTCTTGAGTTTAGCCTTAAATTTCATGATTTAATTCCTGATTTATTTTAGTTCTGACTTCTCTTCTGCTTCTTCTTTCAGTATGAAGGTGTGTGAAAGAGATGCATCTACAAACACTCACATGCACCACAATCACGATATTTAGTGATTTATTTCAAGCACAATATTTTTTAGGCAATTTAATATATTACAATCCAATTTTACAGGCAATCCTGCTTACAGACATCCTTTACTGTTAAAATGGTGTAGATCGCTGTTTTTCCACCAGAGGGCGCTCGTCACGGAGCAGTCCTGCTGACAGGGAAACGTATAGGTTACTTGCGTTTTTAAAAGCACCCGATTCAGGTCATCAGCTTATTGGAGAGAGTTTGATGAGCTCTGGCGTCAAAAAGGAGAGAGAAACTAACCGAAGCTCTCCAGAACCAGGAGTGAAAAATGTTGTTTTAGAGTAAATCTGTGGAGTTGCAGTACTCGCAGAGACCAGTTGGCGTCTCTACAGCGCTCAGTCACTGTAAAACATGATCATGAACCATCAGTGTTGACCTGCTTCTGTCTGTGAGTGTTCATGAAGTCTTTGTTCCTCAGAGCAGAAGCCGGACCCTCTACACATTCTTCCCGAAGGCGACCCGTGGGCCGGTGCGTGGCGCTCTGGGCTCCATTCCGTCTGAGATGATCCAGATGGCCGGGGTGTATCTGGCGCCTTCCATCACCACCCGGATCTCCTCCGCCCGTGCCATCTCCTCCAGCTCTGGGCTGGTCTCAGGACACCAGTCGGCCATAAACTTGTCTCTGGCCTCACACAGGTTGATGGGCACCTCATCAGGCTGCTGGCCGAACAGATAGTCTACAGACAGACAAGGAGGAGACGGGTTACCAGTACTAACCTGTGCTGTGTTTGCCAAAAACATAAGAAACCTAAGCTGATCGTAGCTCTACTGGTGACAGTGGTTCTACAATCAACTTAGGCTTCAGATGCTTTTGGGAGTCAGCCTTGTTTTGTTTAGAACAGGTGATAATCGCATTAACTAACCAAAGCGTTCCAGAACACTTCTGAGACAGAAGTAGTCACTGACTGCATCTGATCAAATCTCAAAGATCTTGTTCTTCTAACAGTGCTGTATAAACTGGATATTATGTCTCTGACTAGCTGCTGTTATATTTTGTCACATTCTGAATAACTTGTGGTAAATGTCGCAACAAAATGTAATTTGTTACACTAGGAAAAGACACTGTATTCAATCATTTTTATATTCAATAAATTACTAGCTTCACATTGTGCAGATGAGGTTTTGGTTAGTCAGGTTATGCTTACTTATTTGGCAAAGGTGCTCCCTGTGTTTATGTGCATGTTAGTTAAACACATTTTTTAATGCACATTTCTAGAATTTATGCAAATTTTGGCATTTTCATCTATATGATATCCCAAAATAATTGGATGGAAGCACAGCTACTATCTATGTTTCCATCACCCCTTTTAGGCGCATTTGAAGTATTGCACCAAAAACAAGTGATAGAAACAACAAATTAAGAAAAAAACATCTTTAAAGGGGTAATATGATGTGATTTTAAGTGTCTCTTTCTCTCTTGATAGTTCTGAGCTGTTAGTGCAGAGATAAAATCATGAAGTTGTAAAGATTAAAGTTTTAAAACCAAAGAGATCTTCTTAATAAAAGTTATCCACACCCCCTAAAATAACTCCTTTAAACACGCCTCCACTCTTCTCCGTCACAGAGTGGGTTTATGTTTAAGAAAGAAGGCGGAGCTATTATTCTGTCTGTAGTGTTGCTGCGGGCGCCATGTTCTGGAGACGCTGTGTGTCGTTGTGAAACTACTTTGTTTGTGCTTCCAAAAGAGACACGACTAGAAATCAGTGTTAAGTTGTGTTTCCAACACTGATCCAGAACTAGGCTTAACATAAACATTGCATTACATTTGTTTTACATTTGTTTTAGCAACATCATATGAACACTTTAAAGTAGGATTTTTTTCTGTTGGCAAACAAACCATATGAACTGTGATATTTCCCTAAGATCTCATTTGAATGCATACCTGCAGATCTTATATTTATCTGTACACTGCCAAACCTGCAGGCTATGTTAACATCTGTGCCAGTATCTGGGCAGGTGAAGGCAAGATTGATAGCTCTTCACAGGATTTGAAAAAAGCCTGTCTTATGTGACTAAGTACTCACTCAACAGCAATCGAGGCGCCAAAAACAATTAGAGTGAAATACTACATGCGCACACAAGCAGCTTATTGACTTCATCAACAAAACTCAATTTTATGGCAAATAACAACCCCAAATTACCAGATCAACTCCAAAAGCTACAACGACAAAGGCAGCATTACTTGCTTTTCTTCAATGTTTTAAAATAAATAAATAAAAAACATTCATACGACTCATTGACTGTCTGTGTGAGCAGGTAACACGGCTGGCCCCAGGGAAGCTCGGTATCTGAGACGAACACCTTCCTGTAAGAAAACCCATCTCTACCAGGCTCCAAGCCATGTTCTAGATCTCCGCTCTGGGATCCACCACTAGAGCAGGCACCAGGGCTGATGGACCACTGGCCCGAATCAAACGAAGCCTCTGAAGGTACATCTTCACAAAGCATGACCACCCGGTCCTCCAGGTCACTGACGGATCCGTGGCTGGACGAGGTGCTGCGGTGCTTCTTGGAGCGTAACTTCCTCTTGAGATTGAACATTTTGTTGGATTGAACGAATCCAAATCCTACTGTTTGAAAAGTGTGCAGATGGGTATTCTTGTCCAATGAGAAGCAAGTTCCAGCAAACGATTAGCAGGTCTCAGTCCTCGGAGAACCCACACTCCATTACCACACATCGAGCTTTGAGAGCTTCGCCTTCACAGCTGCCGTCATGATGGAGTACACATACTTATCTGTTCATCAAGTGGCAAGCGAGAGGAAAAACGAACTGCTGCTATCTGCGTCTGAAAGTGTATAGGGTGAACCTGAGCTATGCAGCAACACGATGAATGATAAAAACACACCCTCTGGGGATCCTTTCAGATTCAACACGCCCTCATTACTGGATTCTGGTTTCAAACTTTTTTCACAAGTGCCAATTTGAGCATACTTGAACTTGATCCTGCAAAATCCGACGTAAACCTGGGAATCTGTTGTGGTTGAGAGGTATTTGTATAAAGTCTGCTTTGGGCCAACTTTTTGGAGTCCGGAGCAAATTGTGCTCTTGAAGGTTCAAGCAGGTCAGCCTACCTTTAAGTATGGCATGACAGATCTTGTTGACTGTCAAACATCACTAGCATTTAAGACATAAATTATTGACCCGACAAGGGGCAGAAGGGGTGTTTGACTGACACAGCAAATACAGCCAGCAAGTCTGGAGATGTACTTCATAAACAGCCTGGGGATACAAGGGAATGTCAGCGATTTCTCTCTTCTTGTGTGCCAAGATTATCTAATCAACTATTTTTTGAAAATCCTCCTTAAAAACCTGGCTTTTTCTTTCCATTAGCACCATTGGTGGATCTAGAGAATGTGTTCTAATAGCTAAGACAAGAAGTTTGTACCTGTGTTTATGGATGACGGCATTGAAGAGCTTGCCATCTCTCCAGCTGGTGGTGAAGTTATCACACCGCAGGCCTTGGTAGCCCTCCACCATCCGTTGAGACCACAAGAGCAGCTTCTCCTTGGCGGTCATATCATCTGATTGGCCGTTCACCTGGATATCTGAGATCTGATGGAGCCAGGGAAGACATTGAAACGGTCAGAAAAGTAGAATTGGAGTCTGAGCCAGCTTTTATTCACATTAATCCTAGTTACTGTATATTAACTCCAGCTTAACCATGGTGAATGCATTAGTACTAGATAGACCACATAAAAACAAGAAGGTACCAAGAATTTATTTTATTTTATAAAATAAATAATAGACTTATATAGATAAGTTATACATATTTAGAAATTATCATTTCAGCTGTCAAAGTAAAACAAATTCAAGAAAATAAAGTGCTTCAGTAAAACAAATTTAACAAATTATTATTACACAGATACCGCAGTTGTATTAAAATAAAGGAATTGTTAGTATTATATTAGTGGTGCAAAATGTTTTGAATCATTATTTTACAAACATATACACAAAGGCACTCTTTTCACAAAATTTCTGTGTAATAGTTTGTTGCTTTTCCATACACTATGATTCTCAAGAAAATGATATAGCATTATACACTTACAATTTGTTTTAAAAATTGTTTACCTAAAACACCCTCACTGTTGCCAAGATACTTCGGACAAACATTGTGGTTAGCAGTGGATCATAAGATTGGTTTATAATAAAAGGCTTGTTCAAATTTAAGTCTGTGATTTTGCATGCGTTTGTTCCTCTGGTGACTCATCGTCAGGATTCCCCTTTGGGTAATAACAGCTTAACGGCTCCAATCAAGTTTCCTCCTATAATAAGAGTTTTGTAGGGAAGTCTGGTCGGTCTACACCTCTCAATTTTTACATTAAGGATGTACACAGGGACATGAAAACACATCCTCCATCCTCACAGCATAGCGTTACGAGATCCAAGAAAGGTATTTAAGGTCTGTTTCAATACAGAATTCTTCTCAATGTCCATTTTTAGACTGTAAGCCCAAACTTCTTCAAAATGATATTTGGTGCCAAACTCAACAGCTTCTACAGAGTGCATCATTTAAGCTAGTTCGGCATTGCTGTGACTCTATATTTTCCAAGTTGCCATTGTTCTGTACAACACGTTTCTGCAAAATGACTTTTGTGCCAAGATAAGCACTTTTTTTAAATATTGCAGGAAAAGCAAACAATTAAGACGCATTCCCACAACCAAAAACAGCAGGATTGGTCTCATGAGTCACCAAACCAACATACCAGTGTGCCTGCTTCCACTTCCTTTAGGGAAGATGTGAGTCACCAACCGAAATGGACACCATCCCAACCCATAATCCCCCACAGGCCTACTGTGACATCAAAGACGCACGCTTTTTATTTCCCAGCAAAAAATACACAAATGCACTCCAGTCTCCTCATAATGAGACATTGTGTAGAAGTCCAAAAACAATAGAGCGCATTGCTAACCCCCTGATATTTTAGTTCATGCACAAATTAACATGAAGCCATGTGTGAAAGTACAACAAATACTTGTTCTGTGCCGAGGGTGTTGTGTTTTGTGGGTGCGCTGAGATTTATATTTGGCACAATGATGAAAAGCGATATCTATATCACGGTTGCCAGATGATACATTAAACCCTGTCACAAGTCTGCACAGATGTCTGTGTTGTTACAGCGATAGTAACAGCAAGCTGAGAGACTAAAACATGTAGAAACAGTGAAAAGGGAAACGAAAATCTGTCAAGCAAAACCAAAGAGAGCATATAAAGAACTAATTAGAATACGTCTGCTCCAAACAAGCAGAGCATAACCAGAGCTGCACCAGACCTGGAAGTGAAGGATGATGGTCCATATTAGCCCGAGGGTCAGTTTTGGATTTCCATCCGCAATGTCGTCATTTCTGATGTTCACCAGTTTCACCTGTTAAACAATGAGATCTGTGTTAACCAGTGAAATCTTAGAAGACCAGGCTTTTAAAAACAAGTCTATAGACCCCTGTGGGTTTGTAAAGATACTGCAAAGGTACTTATGACCAAGAAAAAAAAAATTGTTTTTTTATATTTGATTTAGATTTTTTTTGTATCCCTGATTATGAATAGAAAAACAAAGGGTAACTATAATAAATGAAAAGAAAAAAATAAAATGATGGCTTCTGAGGTGTTGGGTTCAGAGTACCTGTCTATGTTTGAGGAAGTCCAGTGCGATCTGTACATTCTGCAGTTTGTGAAAGCGCATACGACCCTTCTCTCTGGGCTGGGAACCAAATAAAGAGAGATATTAACAAAGAGAAAGATCTTAACAAAATTAAATACAACCATGAAAAGGCAGAGATTATAATTGTACTGAATGATTAAAAAAATTGCATTTAAGCAATAGTTCACCAAAAATGAAAATTCTGTCATTATTTACTCACCCTCAAGTAGTTCCAAACCTTTTGGGTCACCATTGACTCCCATGGTATTTTTTTCTTGCTATAGAAGTCAATGGTGACCCAGAACAGCCTGGTTACAAACTTTCTTTAAAACTCCTTGAGGGTGAGTAAAGTGAAGTCATTGTTGGGTGAACTATTCCTTGAACTAAATCTACGAAACAATGACTAAAGTAGGAATGCCACAATATAGAAATAAAAGAAAAATGAGACCGAAAGGTGAAAACGAACATCCAAACATTTATTGCACAGTAAAATTGGAAAAAATTTAAGCATTTCTGAAATGCATAAAAAATATTATTCTTAAAAAAACTACCTACAAAAAATTAATGGAAGAAACAACGCATTATATTTAAAAAGAAAATCAAGAAATTATACCCTAAATATAATTCTATTCATTTGAAACCCAAATGTAAAGGACCAGAGATCTTCCAGCTTCATTATAATCTATTACCTGAACATACACCAATAACAGCACTATGTTAAGTTGTGGACAAAATGCACCAGCATACAGTAAGAACATGCAATGACATTATCAGTCAGTCATCACTATAAGTAGCCAATCAAAAGCTAGCTGTCCCATGAGCCGGGCTCTTATTGGCTTGCAGTGCATGATGTCACTTAAGTTCTCAATGGATCACATTTTTGCAAACATGAGAAGACATGAATCAATGCAGAACTAAAACGAATGTTGAATACTTTACATTACTGAAGTAGTTAAAGGGTTAGTTCACCCCAAAATTAATATTCTGTCATCAATTACTCACCCTCATGTTCTTCCAAACCCATAAGACCTTCTTTGGAAGGTTAATCAAATGTATATTTTTGATGATATTATAGAGCTATCAGATCCTCCATAGACAGCAACACAACCAATGATCCAGAAACAGTAAAAACACGGTAAAACGGTCTGGATCTGGGATCATTTCAGTTGTGTTGCTGTCTATGGATAGCTCTATTATATCATCAAAAATATACATTTTAAACATGAGGGTGAGTAATTAATGACAGAATTTTGATTTTGGGGTGAAGTAACCCTTTAACGGTTTCCTGACAGTGAATGCAGTGCATTCCAGAATAATTCATCACACAAAAAATAAATAAATAAATAAATAACGCATTTAAATAACCACCCTGATTTTTATACTAGGATCTATTTAAAATTTTATGTACACATTTTTGTAAACATGAGGGGAGGACGGCACATGGCAAAGGAAGTGACATCATGCACAACACATTTCCCCTGGCAGTGACACATGCCACACCCCTTTCCGGGGAGGCGAGCCGGAAATTTTCAGACCCAACTCACCAACCGCGAATTCCTGACAACGTCTCGCTCCCTCGGCTACCACAGCAAGAGCATCGCAAGAGAAGAGGCAAAGGCAAAGGGGTCAAGGTCAGGGCAGAGGTGAGCAAACAGGAAGTTGAAAAGGGAATGGTCAAGGGGGGGGTCAAACCGGTGCAGTGTTGAAACTGAGGCAGAAAATGTCAGATTGTTAATGTGTTAAAGGAGTGAGACGCAATGCAAAAGAGACACAGTCACAGTAGAAGTGCTCGTAAGGACGGGGAGATGTGAGGAGACTATCTACACACTTCTGTATGTCATACTCCTCATACAGATCTGTCAACCACTGACGCATGCAGAACAAATCCCAGGGACTTTAGCTGTTAAATTATAGAGTTATCCAATCAGATTCCAAGGGGAACTTTACTATAAGGACTATAAAGCAAAAGAGGACACAGGAAGAGGAGGGGCTTATGTTAAGGGAGCAGATTCAGGTAGTGAGTCTGAGCCTTGCAAAAGCAGAATTTCAAACTGATGTTTGGAAGTAGGTTTTGAATAGGGTTGTGGATGGAAAACCGGATCCCATATTGGCATGAACTTACCAGTGTCTCTCCAGACAGCACCTCCAGCAGCGAGATGAGGTTGTGTCCATCTCTGAGATCCTCGTACAGGTCTGTAATGTGTCTCTGGGCCTGAAGAAAACAGGATTCAAGACTATTTAATACCACAGTTCTCCATAAGAACGGATTATATGTTTACATAATGATCGCAGACGTGTATTATAATGTCTTTTGCAAATGCATGACACAGTTGTAATTCATTTTATGATACACTGAGGTGATTAATAACACACTATTATTCGTTTGTTTGGGCTTTGAAAAATAAAAAGTTGATCAAAAATGGTACAAACTATTTCTTTTGATTCTTTCTTTATATTTATCCAAACATCCTGGAGAAAAATAAATGCATCACAGTTTTCATGAAATCATCAAAGCGGCAGAACTGTTTTAATATTAATATTAACCCTTTAACTGCAACGCTTTTTGAACATTGACATGAAAGTGCTCTATTCAAACTTAAATTATTATAATTTATGAATGCTTTAAAAAAAAAATTAAGAGTATTTTTAAAAAATATATAATATATGTATATATTTAAAAAGTATATAAAAGTTGAAATTCACTTTAAAATTAAATCTAAAATGTACTGCACTATATCTAATTTTATTTAAAATTAATATTTTACAAAATTGGTTTTAATCCAAATTTAATACAAAATTAGTAATAAATGTTTCACTGAAGACAGAATTTATTTATTTATTTTTTGTACTGTATTGATGATTAATTAAATGCAGTCTTTAACTGCAAACTTGTTGTTAAAATATTACATTTTTGAACAGTAATGTATTTAAAATAATTTTATGCTCATTTAATTTAACCAAGTAAAAACTTTTTTTAATAAGTTGTTTTTCAGCTCTTAGTTTGTCATGCATCTATTTTCTACACTGCTGTTCAGATATTTTAGTGACTAAACCTACTGACAAAGAAAAAGGAAAAGTTCTGAAACCCTAAAAATGTGTTTTGTAAACAATAAAACTACAAACAAATATGACGCTGTGGAAGATATGGGCAAACGTCATTTAAAGTGACTTTTCTCTTGAAAACCTGTTTACACCTAGAGCTTTCCATGTACGGTTTAGTTTACAATGAGGGAACTAACATCATAAATCTATTAGAAATCACTAAAGTGAAGTTAGGTGGCTCTGTGCAATAAAAACCATACACTGATTCAGAGAGCGGAAATCATCTGGAGGCTGAAGCAGTAAGCACAGAAAGTACTAAAGGAGACAGAAAACTCCAGTGTTAAAATCTGCATTTCATGCAAGGAAGGCAGGAGAGGTTGTATGTTAGCTCTAGGTGCAGATGTAGGAAGCTACGGTGCGTGTGAAACCCATGCAGCAATAACAGAAGTCACTCTGCAAAGGTGTGATCACAGACACCACCTACCTCTGCCTTCCAGTGCTGACAGAGAAAGATGGAGGAAAGGATGGAACATGGAGAGATAAAAAAGAGAAAGGTTGGAACAGATGGGAAATACGACGAGAAGTGTATGACAGAAAGACAGCGAGAGACACACAGACAGATAAAAGAGAAATGAACACAGATGCATGATGGGGTGAACATCTCATTCACATATTTCATTTATTGCATCAAATCTTTGAATAGACCTTAACTTGTATAAACAAGTCTGCTGATGACAGAACTTGTATCTGAATGTATTTGTTTAGTTATTATTCAAACACGAAGCAACATATCAAATATGGTATGTGGTATAACATCAATAACTCACAGCTAAAATAGCAATGAAACATGTCTGCAGGAGCCATCATTTTGGAAACTCATTCTTAATAAATCTTTTTTAATCTTAGGGCTGCTGTTCTCTCTGCCTAGTTTATAATAAGAGAGAGTAAGGCTTCGCTGGCGCCCAGGTTTCCATCCCAAACGGCTTCGTCCAGATGAGAAGGATTTCCTTACAGCAAACTAACAGCCCACGGAAAAGCCTCTGAGTCACTGGATCTCAACTGAATTAACCCTAAGCCTCCTTGGAGGAAGACTGGGTAGACTGATTTTCACGTACACTCTCAGAAATAAAGGTTTAAAAGCTGTCACTGGAGCAGAACCTTTTCAGAAAAGTACATGTTTGTACCGAAAGGGTACATTTTGGTACGTTTAAAGGTACTTAAAGTCTACATATTTGATACTAACAGGTAGAAAAGTGTACTTTTTTAAAAGGTTTGGCCCCATTGACCCTTTATTTTTGAAAGTGTTGCGAGAAATGATCGTTAAAAGTTTTCATAACGTCTGGCCAAATTAAAGTTTTTACTAAAATTAAATCGTCTTTGAGAGGAAGGGAGCCCCCTGGTGTTTCAGGGGTGAAACGCAGCTTGCGTATTTTGCCTATAGGGAAGGTTGGCTCGTTTGCACCAAGCACGATAACGATAGAAATAACAACAAAGTCTACAGTCCACACAACTTTAACGATAGAACAGGTATCGCTGGAATCACTTCCAGAACTATTTTTTTTCGGCTGACGAAGAACACAAACATTGACAGCCAATCAGAGTCCATCCCGCTATAACGAGCTTATAAACCGAGATATCGTTCGCTGGTGTGGACGCTAATATCACTTTATAGTTGTCTTTCGAGTTATTGTCTTTGGTGTGAATGTGGCTTAACGTCTAACAACATCCAAGAGCTAACACAAATATTGTGCTTAAATAACTTATTGCAAAAAATATTCTTTGTATTTAAATAAATAATCGTATTTTTTATTGAAGGTATGACGTGTAGTTTTAGAGATCCTTTAGATACTGGTTAAAGTGGACATTCTTTTAAACACAATCCACTTTAACAAAAGATAATTTCTACACATATTCTATTGCAAGGTATTCTTGAACATTTTTAGTTAAATTAGAATAGAAAGTAAATTAATAAATATATGTATATAAATGTTAGTGCAGTGTGAAGCAATTAACAATTTTTAAAAAATCCCATAGTCTTGACAGAGGTCATAAATATGCATAAATAATAATTATTTATATTATTTATAAATTATTTATTTTAAAAAAATAAAATGTTTTTTTAGATGGAGTTTAGAATATAATATCTCAGCATTTTCCAAATATATTTAATGCAAAATACTCAGTTTACACAGTAGAGTAAACTGCTGCATAACTTTTGTTGCTTTTTCACTTTTTTTCCGGGTGTTGTTTTTTATTTTCAGCTTCTTTTCTGTCTTTACACTGTAGATTTTCGGGTAGAATTTTGAAACGCTTTCTTTTCATCGGTCGGTGAAAGCATCCGCCTGCGGGCAGGACTGCTGGATGGAATCTGTTTCTTTGGGGATATAAAACGAGACCAGATGTTGATGACTCATCCTCACATACTCATAAATAAATAAACAGCACCTTTCATCAGTGCAGTGTGCTGGGTGTGTACGGGACGATTATTCAGTCCTCATGATCTCGGCAGCAGTAGCACTTAAACACACTCGCCATATGTTTTCACACACTGTCCTGTCCTTCCCATTCTCTCTCTCACACACTCCTATCATTTTCACTCTTCACACGCTGTTATTTTCCATTTAACGACAGACAAGTAACGACGTTCTCTGTGCAGTTTTAGTAGCAGCTGTCATCATTTGTAGCTACTGCACCAGTCATCTTCAAAACAAGCCTCAGAGATAATGGATTGACGAAGAGACTGTAGTTAGAACCCTTGCAATTTCTGTACGGATGGTGATACCTTCATCAGATGCTTGTTCACCCATTTTGTGAAGGTCTTTTTCTGGACTCGATCCCGTTCATCTGCAAAACACAAAAAGACAACATTTAGTGCAATCTGAGAGACGCATTAGAAACCAGTGAATGTTATGCAGCATACTAATGGAAACTTCTAAACAGAAGTATACATATCTACAAAGATAATAGTGCTGTGTGTGGTTTTCATGTGCTTCCACATAGTGATAATTTTAGAGAAGCAAACACTTAGAGGAATTAGCATAGGTTTTGCATCATATTTGCATGTGATTTCATTAAAGTAATCATTTTATGCTTTTAGACAGTAAGGATGCTTTAAATCGACTTCGAATATTATTTATTTATTTATTTTTTTTAAATCATGGTTTAACAAAAATCTGAAATTTTTAACTGCTTGTCAATAATAAAGCTCATTAGAATGATTTCTGAAGGTTCATGGGACACTGAAGACTGGTGAATTCAGATTTACATAACTGGAATAAATTTGTTTTTAAAATATATTAAATTTAAATAATATTTTACATTTAAAAGCAGCCTTGCTGAGCATAAGAGGAGCATTTAAATTAAAAAAAAATCCTGCTGACCACAATTTTCCTCCATGGTATTTATCATGACCCATAATTGAGCCGTGAGTGGGTGGGCCCACGTTATTAACATGCTGTGCATCTCACAGACACCAGAGTGATTCTGGCTCTTTTAAACTGACCTAATTTGAACGTTTCTCAGTTCTTAGTTTGTGCATCTATTTTCTTTACAGGAGTTGAGATATGTGCACTCGCTCGTAACTAAACCAGAGATTCCCTACTGACAAAAAAAGAAAGATGATCTTGAACCAAGACAAAAAAAACACCATGACTAACTTTTCACTGGCACTGTTTTACTGTTACACGCACTCCTGGATTTGTTTAGAAGCTTTTAAATGTTCCACATTTACCTTCATCTCAAATGTCCATCATCAATGTCATCAAACATTAATGTGGAAACTTGCTGAAAGGTGTGCTGAAGGAGAGAGAGCACCTGAATCTAGCGGGTTTCACAATGAACATCTAAAATCATCCATGACCAAAACAAGAGAGTCATCAATATACATGCTGTTTTATAACTTTATGATAATGGCACACTTGATCTAGCGTTAAAAAGAGAGTACAAGAGCTGTGGTTAAAGAATACTCAGCTCTCTATCACAAGAAAAAAAACTAATCTCAAACTTGTGATAAGCCTCCAAAGTTCTGTTATCATCACCATTTGATCAAAACATTGAGATACGATCATGCAGGACAAACCATCTGTAACAAAACAACTGCAGGGAACTGGATGCGTGTTGCTGTTCTGTCATTCGGTTGCCACGGCAGCCACGTCAATTGGCATCACCACATCACTTCCTGTTTCTAAAACCTCGTGCTGTCACGAAAACCAATTCCTGTGAGTCATTGTATGAAGCCCTTTATGAAACAATGAGCATTTATCCAGTCACCTAAAAAAACATTCTTTTTTTAACGATTTAGTTTGATAAGACAAAAATATTCAGATGCATGTGGAGACATGAAACGAGAGGACACAGACGCTGCTCTTTAAGTCACTCTTTAAGTACTGATTCCCATCAGTAATTTGATCTCGGGACAGCTCTGAGACAATTGTGACCACCTGAACAGTTGAACAGGTCAAAGCCTGGATAAAAAGGGCGCTTAAAATTCCAAGAAAAACCCTCGTAATGAAAAGGTATCGCCTATCAGCATATCTCAGGCTTTAAAGTTAATGTTCCATGCCGCAGAACCCAAGCTTTTCATCATTCCTCTGCACAGCAGCTTTGACACTCGTTAAACCGAACGTGCATAGCTTGAGGGAACGGGAACACGTCAGGATAAATTATAGTTCAAAATAAATCTAGAACATTTGCAATGTTTGAGCTGTGATGTATTCTCTGCGTGTGCACGCAGGACCACAACCCAGATCTGGGATCAGCCTTTGTGATGGCCCCTCCCTTTCAAACCCCAAAACTTCACTTTGACAGCTTATACCTTCTTATTATTGGTTGGAAAGATGTCCATCGAGGACCAGAATGATAAGCTGCACAATTGATGGCATAACAAAAAAGCCTAATATATGCGTGTCAAATTAAAGCAACATCCATTAACATTAACTTTAATCATACAGACAAAGCTATCAAGCAAACATTGCAGAAGCATATCAAAACTAAATGCAGTGTCTGATAGCTAGTTTTCTGAGAGTTTCCGCAGTACCTTTTCTTTCATCCATGGCCCTCAGCATCCCCTGGTAATGACCTTCTTCTGTGAAGACCACATCACTGCCGACGCTGTCGCTGGAGTACGTTCTATAACCTTGATATACAGCCATTGCTGTACTTCTGCTCTCGCTGCAAAACCACCGATCTGCTTAAACCACCTGAACTGCTTCTCTTCACCCGTCTGGTGTTTCAGAAAGCAAAAGAGAAGATCCATGCAGGCAAGTGAGTGGGTGTGTTCCAAGCCAGCTCTTTTCGCCCTCCCTCTGCTTCTCTTCCCCTCTCTAACTCTTCCTTCTTTTTTCACACGTCTTGCTAAATACCTGTCTCTAGGCTATAAATTCAAAGCAAGCTCTCGTTTTAGAGGGGTGGGTCTCTAATTTCATGGTCGAAAAAGCGTGAAAACACACAGAAGAAAAGTTGACGCCGTACCAAAACAATAAGAAACTCAGCACAAAATCAAAATCTCATAAATCGCTGTTCTTTTTTTGTAATATTACTGCTACTTCTGCTCAGAACCATAAAAGCCACACATTTCTGGCATACTTTGAAAATGGTTAACGGTTTCTCACATCTGCAAATGCCCTATAACACGGGAAGCAGCTGCCCTAGGAATGCAACCACCGAAAATAAGTCTGAACACGGCACAAACCACCAACGCGTGTCGTAAGTAATTCATCTGTCCACACTTCACGCCAAAAATCACCACAAAGTGACAAAACTGCAGCCAATCAGAACATATTTGAGGTTTAATATGTATCATTTTGGACCAATCACGCAGCATTATGGGTGGAGCTGCTCCAAGTGATTGATTAGGAACAGACCCCTCGCAACTTCTAGACGCTGTCGTGGTCAAAGCCTCTACATGGGATGAGCAAGCTGTTTTACTGTACAAGCTAATTCAGTAGCATGCAACGGAAATGAGTCACTATCTAAAGCACCAGGGAAAGAATCAAAACGAGGGTCTGTTTCCATCTGTTTGAGGGTGGGAGGAGGGATTCGCAGCTCCACCAACTCGGGAAATCCCACTCATGAGGGAAAATGTGACTAAATTCAGGAGTCGCACAGAAAGGCTCTTGTAGTCTCAAGTAGGAGGTTCAGATTTTCAGTGTCAGGAGCCGCTGCTGTTCTCTGATTGATGTAGACAGACACAACAAAGACACTATTTCATCAAGTCCTGCCAAAGTCACCCTAGACAGGCAGAAATGCAGCTGAGCACAAGAGAAGCCCTGTGTGTGTGTGTGTGTGTGTGTGTGTGTGTGTGCGGTTGAAGTAAATGCATCTCCTCAAGGCAGCATCTGTAACAAGCGTGCAAGAATACAAACAGATGATGCAGAGAGTCTCTGTGTGTCTCTTGCCCTAAACAACAGACCCTTTTTATCAGGGGCACAAAATGACAAGCGAGAGTGAGTAACGAGTCTCTTTGAAGTGTGTGCTTGTGAGACCACAGAGGAGTCATATTCCTGAACGCACAGGTGTGACGGGAGCTCCCTGACCTCACAGACAATCCATCTCTCTCTCTTGGAAAACATGGCTGGCAGATTGCAGGTAGGAATAGAGGATTCTTCGCATTGCAGCTCGGGGCCACGGCCTGTTTGGGCTTGAGCTGGAAGACCTGCTGCTGTCACACATCTGCCTCGGAGCTGATCGGAGACAGTGCTATCAAGAGCCACCAGCAGTGCTTGTATCTGTTTAAGGCTATGCAATGAGAATCAGATCAAATACGAATGCAGCATCATACAATGAGACCTTGTCTGAATCAGTCTGATGAGGCTTTTACTAATCTGACTAAAATAAACCATGTTTCCACTTATTTGAGATGTGAACTACTTTAAAGAAAAATCTAAATATCCTGAAGATGCTTGACAATCATTTAGTCAAAAGACTACATTTTGAGCCATTTGAAAGGAATTTGTCCTCGGGTTAATTCCTTAGTCCTTATGTAAGTCAGACAATATCTTTGAGGAGTAAGAACATGAGTGTACAGGTATCAGATGTGTCTGACTCCAGGCGTCACAAATTAAGCACAATTTAAGACCACCATAACAAACAGTCCAGATACACATCTAATGCCCCAGCTTATGTGCGTGATGTACAGATGTAAAGAGGACAACATTTTGATGTTTTTTACAAATGTTGCCAGATTCTGCAGACATCGGCATCTGACTTCCTCTGAAGCATGCTTAGGGCAGACGGGGCGATGATTATTTAAGCTACCCATTCATTTCTATCATAACAATATCTCTGCGTAAATCAATCAAACTCTACTCCACACTATTCCAATTAATTGAAATGTAGTAATGCCACTGAATACTTCATCACACTTGTCACACAATTCTGTTTGTGCAATCAGTCAATATATACCTAATATCATAAATATCCTAGCTGTTTTATGTTGCACCGCCATTTATATTTCAAATAGAATTCATTAGTTCTTAAATAGTTTTTGTGCATTCAATGTTGTTACAATTTGTCCAGATAACGGTGATAAAACACACATTCCTGCACCGCGCTCCTTACAATAGCTCGTAAGACAGGCTCACACAACGACCCTTCCTCTGACAGACTTGTGAAGACATGTACTAGTTTACTCTTAAACGAGGCTGAAACACTTGCAAAAGATGTTCTTTTCCGCCCTGTCTCACATGCACCCAAGCATTCACACAGACACAAAAGACCCTGATTTATATTTATAGAATAGAGTCTGGAAAGTTACAAAACTATATTTAGGTGTTGGATGGAAACAGAATACTTCTCTAAAATTATGTTGAAAAAAATACTTTAAAGAGTGTGGGAAAGAATAATAAAAAAATTGGAAGTAAAACAGCATTGCTACTGGAACAGCATGAAATAAAATAGGTTTGTAAAGCCTAACTGAATGTCTCCCTCTTGTGGTCACCATTCCAGCTGGATAGAGCACTAGACTCAAACCACTTCAACACTTTATTAAGGACAGGGACCACGTTTCATAAATCACATGTCGGTGTATGCTAGCAGCTGTGTCTAAACGTTTTCAGGCAGTCACTTAGTTTCTGTGGAAAATAAAAGCTGGCTGGTTACTGAGGCAACAGACCCAAACATACAGAAGCTGTGAGTTAAGAACAACCCGGCAATATTTTTAGAGTCACTGCGGTTTTGGTCCAGTGAGGCGCACTTTTCCAAAGGGAGGACATGCTGAGATGCAATTTTTCTCTAACAGTACACACATGTGTTCATAGTTAGTGAAACAGCTCTATATACATGTGTGCATTATATAAAGACATCTTACTTAGCTGTAATTTGTGTTTTTACACTTTTAATTGTTTAAACAAGAGAGAGAGAGAGAGAGAGAGAGAGAGAGAGAGAGAGAGAGAGAGAGAGAGAGAGAGAGAGAGAGAGAGAGAGAG
>JAUCMT010000043.1:14643831-14657001 GCA_032357475.1 Enteromius thamalakanensis
TTAAATATAGAGAGAGAGAGAGAGAGAGAGAGAGAGAGAGAGAGAGAGAGAGAGAGAGAGAGAGAGAGAGAGAGAGAGTCTGTTTCGGTGTGTGTGAGTGCACATTTATTAATATTATCTTATCATTTTTTACATAACTCAATTATATAGACATTACAGACACCTACACATTATCAAATTAAAATATCAGATGTTTTATGAAAGCAATAAATCATTAATTACTTATATATATTAATTATTAAATAACTATATTTTATTAATTATATATATATATATATATATATATATAATTAAAATTTTTTTTTTTTTTTACATTTTTAAGTTCTGCTCCACTGATTGGTTGAGCTAGTATATTACTCTTACTATATAAAACTGCATAGCTGTTTTGTCTCGCTCCGAATGGGTTTCTCTCACTAGTGTGAGAGAAAAAAATTAAAATAAAACTAGAGTAAAGTCCGGTGAACACTACTCTGCTGCTCGTGCAGTGCCGCTGCAATATCCCACATAGCCTATTTTGAAATAAAATAATAATATTTCTACAGATAATTACTAAAAGAGCAAATTAGATTAAAATTAGGTACATTGAATACAATTCTGCAAATGTTATATCAAATAACACCATTTAAAAAATAAAAAAAATTAAAGAGCACATGCAATGTTTATACCCTTGGTACTCCACAACACCCCTCTCCCTCCCCCTCTAACTAAAAAACGCGCGCGCACGCGTGCCCGCCCCGCGCCCACACACACAGTTATCGCCCCCCTCGATCGAACTCCTCCTATTCGCCTGAATCACACGGCAATAACCGGTGCCTCGGTACATCAGCACCTACCTGCGCAGCACATGCGGCTATACAGATGCGGGCCGACTTCACCGCAGCTCATCTCGTGAATGAAGTTCCCGCGTCCGTAAATCACATCCAGGCTGAAGATAGCGAGACACGGCGCAGCTGCCGCGGACATGTCACCCGCGCCAGCCATGATGTTCAGAGAAGGAAAAACTGTTGCGCTCTCTCTGCGGTCGAGTTTAGTTCCCCAAACTCTGTATCAGCCTCACACGTTTGGATTCATTTGTTTTGGGACTGAAAAATGAAGGGGCGTCTCACAGGGAAAGCAGTGAAAGCTTTACCTCAATACTAGCCCAACCCATCGCTGAGATGTTTGAAGCTGCGCGCACTCTGCTGCTTCAGCTCCGGGACAAACTCTTCTCCCGGACTGCCATTGAAATCTGATTCCTCCAATATGAGCTAGTCGCCGCTGTTACTGATTAAGACCATGCTTTTCCTTTTTTTTTATTCTAAAATTTTTTTTTTATTTATGCGTCTTTTCTCATATTGCTTAACGCATCCTCAAACCATGTTGAAGGAGAACAAGACACATAATTAGAAACGCGTTTATGAAGTACTGAAGGCTAACCAAAATAGATTGTTTCAATTAAAGCATGACAAATTATACTAAGTTTAAATATTTTTTAGCACTTTTAACCTAAAAACTCTAGATATAAAGAAATAAATAAATAAATCACTTGACTTTCTAATGTTTTGTTTAAAATCTTTTTGTTGATAGGTGTAGATATAGATGGCAATTCTAAGGGCCCCTCGCTGTACTGGGGCCCCGTGTAGCTACGGCCCTGGCTAGAGGCATTAAAAATGATTTTGGTAGCTTTAAAAGAATGTCACAACTCCCATAAATACTGACGGAAAGACCCTCCTTAACGTCATTGTGGAATTTCAATACTGGTGATATATTGTTATGCATCAAGTGGCGTGTTATAAATTTATAGCAGCAGTTAAACAGCAATTTAAGACAGTTGAGAAATAAAAAAAACAAAAAAACTAATGGTTGTATCTGTTTTTAGTTTAAAGCGCGGAGACAAAACAGTTAAAAAATAAATAACAATTATAAATATATATAGGAAACACTGCATAATGAATACAATGAGACAATAATAAATTCAGAGGAACTTCAACTAATGCTGCAAAGATGTTTTCTAGAAGATTTTCCAACCGAAATGTGTTTTAGCTACATACTGTGCTTTGATGTTCAAAAGACTTTGTGGCAGGGCAGGCTATTCAATATTTGAATAAGTATGCAAACAAAGGTGGTGTCAATACAGGTGGGACGTGTTGAGCTGGCAATGCGGTTGTGAGATGACCTCACATTCAATAGAAAGATTTTTACCCAGCTAAACTTCCAGCTCACAGCATTCACAATGCATTTTTCTTTTCTTCGTAAGGGCTTTCAAAAGAACTGTCTCACCAGGGAATTCTTCTTTCAAAGCCTCTGGCATCTTCACCGGAGATACTGTTTTCTTTAAATCTACTTATTGTGTAGTACTGATATACCAGCCAGCGAGAATGTGATTTGTGCATAAAATGAATTCGCATATACGGGGCGGGTAACAAATCAGACTTTGACTCAAACCAAAATCCTCCGAATCACGAAGACGACAGTAAATATTGTGATGCTTGTGAGTCATGCGACACAAGAACTTCATTTGAAGGAATTCTTCACATTTGACTCATGTAGAAAATCTGACTCACTTGCTCTGTACCACATCTGCAACACAGGAAATATGAGCTTTTGTGGTCCTGTGTACGAAAAGCAGCACTTTTACCTCAAGAGCTCGCGCAGTACTATAGAGCAAAGTTGTGAATAATAAGCCAGAAACACAAAAAGCGTTCGAAAAGGAAACTTGTTGCATTTAACCTTGAATGTATCGACTGTATAAAAGTCCCGGATGCTTTTCACGGCTGTTTGACTGCAAGCAAAATATGGTGCTTATCTTCAGAGGAACCCATCTAATCATCAAATATGTGATGAAAAATATTTGACAGCTGTTTTTGGATTTTTCTGAAGATAAGTATTACTATAACATAGCAAGGTGTGGTCAATGGAAACACTAGACTTGGCATCTTGATGTCAGCACCCTCCTAAAGGCTTGAGACACTGAATGTAATAAAATAAGCCTCCACCATCACACAGTACATGCTTGCCCACTTTAAATCTTACAATCTCCTTTTCAAATAATGTTTCAACCACATAAAAAACAAATATGTCCTAAAAAAAAAAGTGATATACCTGACTGTTCACAGATACTTTTAAGTGCAACTTCTGCAAAATTGTAAAACCATGAAGCCTTTGGGGAAAAAACAAAAACTTTGCACATTTTTATAAAAAAAAAGTAAATATTTATATATCTATTAAAATTAAATTCAATAAAGAAAACATAAAAATTATTCTAAATGGAAAAACAAGCTATATAAATATAATAATTAAGTAACTGGACTTTAAAGTGTTATTAGCTTAGGGATCACATGCATAATGGCTGACGTGTTTGAGATCTCTCTCGCTGGTATGAGCGCGGCTGTTTTGCTCGTATCCAGGATACACACACCACTCACAGAAAGTAAGCTGTGGTGGCATCGTGTGCGCTGCAGAGGAAGAGCGTTCTTAATTTAAACTGGCTATGGTGAACTCCCAACATAACCATCCTTAAACTTGCCACAGCCAGCTGACGTTCAAATGCAACCCAACACAACTACCCTTTACTACGGCCGGTGCACGGGGCACGGAGCATGCTCAATTATTCTATTTGTGCACTGCAACTGAACGACCTTCAGCGATCAAAGAGACCACAGCCGACCTAGATTCAACTGGCACACGACTGAGTCTGACAACTGACAACCTTTGTGTAATCCTTATCACCTGCTTCTGAAGTGAAGAGCCACCGCTGGCACAGTCACCACAATTCACCTCATAAAACCCCATCTGAGTACACCTAGAAAAGGGAAAGTACATATAGTGCAGTGCACACAGCCCTGAAGTCTCTAAAGGCTGCGTTTATTAATATTGTAACTTATTTCTGTGATAAAACATACATTATAGAAAGAAATCAACAGCTAAGGTCGTGTATTTTCATCAAGGAACAACTAAAACTAAAACTGCATAACACAAACTGGAGTTTCAGGTTTCTCTCTTTAAGTTGAGACCACAGGAACATGCAAGCTAATGAGCGCTGCCCAGGTGTCTCAATGCAACGCAACCTGTCCTCAACAGCCCTCATTTACCAGTCAAACGAGCCCTGAGTACATATCTAACGCCCAACAACCACACCCAGTCCCGATGGACAGCAGAACAAAAGCCAATTATGCTGAAAATGCGCCACACAATTAAACTATTCCACTGAGCTGTTTTACTTTAGCAAAAAAAAATAACATGCATTTGTAACTCCACTACTGTATCTACAGTATATCATTTAAAACAATCACTTGTGCATATAAGCGCAGTGCTCGTATGTGCCGTCTCTTTAAAACAAATTGAATGAAGGATTAAATTTGCTTCCTTTGCTGAACATAAACAGGGAGGGATTCAAAAACGCTGCCAATGAAAACAGCACACCATCAAAAGCAAGGTCGTCTGGGAATGTTTTGCTCTTGATAACGCGAGACGGTGACATTATTAGAACTTTTCGTTATCATGCAAATGACGCGCCAATCAGCAACACAAATAAACACACAATATGTAAATAATGGCGGCAGTAGTTACAAAAGCGTCCCATTTGAGGAGACGGTATCCAAGAACACGCCCCCGGACCCCGGTCACCTTTCCACACCTCTATCTATTTAAATAGACTGCCAGATAAAGGGCAGGTCTGAAGGTTAGGTTAAGGGTGTGCACCGTCAGAAAAATGTCCCTGCAGCCCTCACAGTATGATTAGATGATAACAGCTTTTCAGCATGTCTTACAGTACAACGCCTTAGGCTAAACCTGCAAGGACAACTGAAACCAGGTGGCTTCTTCCAAACTCTAAGAATAACAATTTACGTTCTCCACATACCAGTAAGACTCTTCTGAGCCTGAGGAAAAACTCTGCACACCATTTTCAACTTCTAGTGTGACACTGACATTCATAAAAATAATACGTCAAGAAAAGGTGCTCAAAAGCACAGAACAAAATACAGGTTTTACTACAACACCTGCCAGCGTAGTAAAACCCAAAGTTTACACGAGTGAGCTTTATGCCACAGGCAACCCATCAGAAGACACAGCATCATGACGCACTGTCCAGAAGGTAAAGGGTTAACCCCGTAGTTTCAACACAACACAGTGAAGAAAAAAAACAGAGAGAGAGAGAGAGAGAGAGAGAGAGAGAGAGAGGGAGGGAGGGAAATTGAGGGTGTGCTGCACATGTGTGCAGAGAGAGCAACAGCGCGCTGGATAAAAGCTGTCCGATACGATCATACGATCACAACACTTCTTCTAGCTTTAAGTGCATGCATTTGTTTCTTCTTACCTTCGCTGACTTGTCTTCGCTGCATCCATTTCCACACAGCTATTAAAGTTGCCACATGCCCCAAAACCACCAGGGTTGGGAACACGGTTCCAGGAGGATTTGCCGGCATCGGGCCTGGGATACAGTTTGTGAGCTCTGCTCACCGGAGCAAGCCTTGAGGTGAAAGGTGAGGGAGAGGAGGGGGGAGGAGGCTGGGGGGCTTTAAATGTACCCAGCAGAATACTTTCTCCAACTACGAGCGCTCTAAACGACAGCTGCCCCCCTCCCTTTTTTATTTTTTCTCCCCGTCTCTCTCTCTCTCTCTCTCTCAGTCCGTGACTCAGAGCGCTGGTAAAAAGCGTTTGAGCTTCCTCCACCTCCCGCCCTCCTTTCACAACCTCTCTCGCCTTGACCAATCGCTCAATTCCTGGGTACTCTTAGTTTTTGTGCTCCGCTGAAGCACGCTCACTCACTCCGGTTGGTTCTGTGCAGTCTTATGATTCAGAAGAGATCATGTCTCAGCACGGCAACTACAGCGGTTCTCTTCTAATCCATCGTTGGAGCTTTTTTCTCGCCTGCTCAGGCTCGAGTCTCAAGTTAATAATACATGAGTGAGGTTTGTTTTTGGGAGTGCACACACATATTCATTTGCCCTCAGCGGCTGATAACAGTCTGTATCTACCATACTATTACATAACATCTCGTTCCAAGGGTTTTTGGTCTGCAATATGAAAAATGAAACGTTTGTATAGTTTAGTGTACATTTATAACTGTACATGACGCATTAGAAGGATTTTCTTGTACTTTGATTCATTATGTAACTGCACTGTACTTCCAGCAGAAAATGACTTCCATATGTTTTCCAGCTTTGGCCACATGCCGTAACTTTCCAGACGCCCCCGCAATTAAAGGGCCCCCGTGCATGGACTTTCATTTCTAAACAGATATCAAAATAACAAATGCACTAGACGTCCTGCCATTACTGCTGAACAAACAGAGCTGTTATTAAGGACATGCAGAACCTACAGCACAATTATTTGCAAATGAGTATTTCTGCACGTGCTGTGCTTCAGGATATTATTCCAGAATGTTTGTTTCCAAACACACTGCTCACGGCACACCCAAAGTCATAAAACACACTGCATAATCACATTTAAGGACAGAGTAATGACATTATTCTGAAACTCTGTACCGCTCTTTATAAACAGAAGCAATGCCCATCTTGATGATTCATGACCAAGGAGCAGGAAGGGAAGTTAAACACTACCGAATAAAGACCCGCAAATAGAGCCGGCGACACATTAAACGGGACTCATGCTATGCATAGACGAGACGACGAAAGAGTTTAAAAGTAGAAGAGAATCCAGGTCAGGAATGTAGCTATGCAACAACCCTAAGATACGATCACTCAGTGGTTGTAAAAAGTTACACGCCAACACACACAGCCTGAATCCTCATCCAAGTTACTGAGAATAAAGCATTGGCAGGTGAGATAGATAGACATGCAGGCACAATGCTCATCTGGAAACTGCTGATGGATAGAACCAAAATGGCGTCCTCTACAGGCCACACCCTGACCTCACTTCCTTTTCCTTTTCACCTGCCATCTAGTTCTTTTGCACAAGGTGAGATATTCAGCAGAGATGGAGCAGCTCACAAGCATAAGACAATTAAGAAAAAAATCTAACTCTATGCACTTAAACTTTTATAATACAACTATAGCTGAACACAGTTGGGAATAGCAAATTACATTTCACCAAAGTCCCCCAAAACAAGAGTCGGATTTAATGCTCATACAGTTTCTAAATATATATATAGCCCACAAAAAGTCTTTAGTATCAACCTACCATCGGGTCGAGATCGACAGCAACAGCAGCAGAGGTTCATGTCCAACAAAATTGGCCCTTCTATCGTTCTCAAGCAAATACTGACACCAACTGCTAATGTAGCACATCTGACCTCAAGACATTGTATGCTGATTAAATCCAGAGGGGCGTACGGCAGTCAGAAGCGGGAAAAAAAGAGAAAAACATGGAAGGAAACAGGGAGGGAGAATGAGAAAAAAAAAAGAGAGAGAAAGGGTAGCGGGTTTTATTCAATCCAAATGTTTTCCATTGTGGAAACTGCATCTCTGGAATGGCGGTAAAGTTCATTACACACTTAACTGTATAAACATAGCAAACAGACTTATTTCCGTACTTTTTTGAGAAGCATGTGGAAGATTGACTATGGTGCAAACCCGCATATATAACAAAGATCTCATTGTGTAATGCATCTGAAGTCATAAAGCACTGGGCTGTCCCTAAAACTGCTAGAATTAGAAAGTAAATGGGAACCTCAAGTACAGGGTTTGCAAATCTGGACTGCCACATAACTGCAGTTCAAGTCTGCTGGGGTTTGAGAAATTGATTTCAGCAGTACATCCATCTCAGTGGAGTAGTGGGTGTACCGATAATATTAGCCTTGAGAATAATACAAATGGAAAATGTGGTGACTTATTGGACTTGGGTAGCTTTACACTAACTCCGCCTTGATGGAAAAAACATTAGCATGCAGATATAAACTCACTGACATATGTTTAGCTATTCACAATCAAATAATGCATAATTAAATACCACTATTAAAAAAAAAAAAGTGTTTATTTGAGTGTCCCTTTAAATATGCAAATCAAATGTTCCCTACCTTGGCCCTTTTGGATCAAATGCTCCATGTAGGATCTACCATCATCAATCTCCATTATAGCTTGTTTAAACTGAAATCACTTAGAGGAGGACAGCGCTTGACTTTTCTTCTCTCTTACCCCGTTTGTCTTTATTTCACTCAGCAGCCTGCGCTAAAGCTGGAAATACAGTTTCTGGTCAGATTGAGGCTTCGGAAGCAGGCATGTTTCTCTGCCCATTTCAAAAGGAGAGAGAGAGAAAGGGAAAAAATGAATGGATGTTAATTGGTCTCAGATCTCCCGTGTCATTTATCTGCCTGGGAAAGGAAACTTCTGGAGCAAAGGATGAATGGTTTGTTTTAATATAGCGCACTGCCCCAGCTGTAAGGTGCCATGATCACATATGAATTTAAGGGTTTACATTTAAAGTTTTTGTGGATGTATTTAAACAGGAGGGGGCAGTATAGAGTCGAGCAGATGTGAGAGGGGCGTAGCCTGCATCCTGTGCCATGACCTGTGACCTCTGTGCGCTGTTTAAAGCTGAACCAAGATCCCAAAATTCTTTGAAAACACTTCAAAGACAAGCGCGTATAAAAGAAATAAAGTCTTAACTGCTGGAATATGCATGGCATATAATTCAATTTTGTCCTTTTTTTAAATAAGGATTGATTTACTATTTATCCTCTTAAAAGCAAAAGTTTCCCTCGCTCTCCTTTAGACTTTAGGGAGCCTGCAGCACATATCACTTTCAAATAGCTCTGTGGGCGCCTGTCCTTCTGGCCTCATAAATAGTCTGCCTAAGAGCGGCATGAAGATTCCAGCTGCCATTTCACTTCAATTATGGTGGGATTGATTTGCAACAGGCTCTTTTGTGTTTTTCCAAAAATGCACCAAACAGCTCCTTCATAACCGCCCACAAACAGCACAATAATAAGAAGAACAGTTTACTAAGAAAGAAACTTTTTGCAACTCCTGAGTCATTATGAGGTAGAGAAAGCGCATGAGGAAAGGAAGAAAGATGGCGAGAAAGCATGATAAGCACCTCCACACGGGGGTCTCTGCTCTGAAGGTCAGACATGGACTGAGACACTCTGTCCATATTAGGCCCATCTGAATTCTTCGAATGCTTACAGTAAATAACGTCTGGAAAGGGATTTTGAAGTATTACGGTCATCTCAACACATCTAGTCTCATGTATTTGAGTTTCTTTAACATACTTGGTATGCCTTTTATATGCAACTAAACTGGTTACTCATCATTCAGTTCCTCAGAATAGTAAAGCCCAAGGCACATGCTGTATAGTAAAAGCATGAATGAAAGGGAGGGTTCTTCACCTGACCTGCAGTGCTAATGCAATTCAACCTGTTTATCATATCATTCCTTAAACTTGAAGAAGACAGTGTGTGTAGTAGACTGTAGTACACGTGGCAGAGTGCACTTCATCAGAGTTTAGAAAAAAGAATAAGGAGGCAGTAGAAATCATGGTAACACTTTCTATGAAGCCTGTATGTAGAGTACAAGGGTGTTCTTAAGGCATTATATTAAAGGCACAATGCAATAAAAATAATAATAATTATTATAATACATTACAATATTTAAGTATTTGTGATTAAAAGGTTTTAAGAGTATGATTATTTATAACACACATTGAACACTGTATTGCATGGACTATGTCATATATTAACATTGTTTATATAAAGATCTGCACAACACCTTACATCATCAGTATTTCAGTGTTTCCTGTGAGGATAATGTGAGCTACAGTAGCTAATACTTTCAACTAAAAAAAGACCATGTTTATTATTGAAAGCTAAGAGTGTTATTAGACTTAGGTAGGGAAGGAAGAATGTTCACATACTTGTGAAGTATATACTCAGTGTGTCTGTTGAGGAACCATTAAAATAAAGTGTTAGCATATATTTAGTGACACACTACTAATACTGTACTGGAGACTAGCTGACGTGTAGCTGCAGAGTAACTTATCAACAGCTGTCTGAAGGGTACCGTCAAAATAATCAAACTGGTATTCTAAAAAATAAAAAAATTCAAAGCAAATTAGACATTAATCTGAGCTGATATCTGATCTTATGGCTGTATTGTTATTTTTATTACTTATAAGTGGTATTTGTCAGCTTTAAGTAAAGTAACATCAGTAAAACACAATATAACTATCCATTGTAACGTAAAGGAACCGTATGTAAGAAATGTATTGTAATAATCATAAATGTCTCTTATGTTTAACAGGCATTAAGAAAACATGTTAATTAAAAGTACTCATATTGCCGACAGCAGTCGTACAGCCTGGATATTCTTGTTTAAAAAGCGCAGATGCAGCCCTCAACTGATGTTTATGTTGTCATGCTTTGTTTTGGTCTGAAGCTTCACCCTCCATCTATCTCCCAATCATGAAGTCAGTAGTGTTTCGGCGTCCAGGTTGCCTGCTCTGCATAAACACAGAGCATCCCATCGTCATTACGCTCGTTCTAGTTGCCGTCTTCAATTTGGCAGTAGGAGGTCGGAGGGGCCAGGTGAAAAAAAAAACATCTTCAATATTTTGAATTTGAATTTCAATACCTAGTTCAACCACTCGGTGTCAATTCTACATACAGTCCCTTTAAGCTAATCATTTGTGTTCATTGTGTTATAAATTATTATACTCTTAAAGCTATAACCACAAATTTTATAGGACATTTAAAATGTTCTTATGAATATTCATAAAGTTAGTTATATTATAATGCAATATGCATTCATTATGTAAGGGAGAATATACAGGCAGCCAGTAGTTATTGCAGAAATAAGCCCCGACAGTGAGATCAGGACCTGACGCAAAGCGCTTATTACACGGCTACTGGCCACATAAGAAAAAAACTGGACTATTAAGTATTAATTTGAAACATTTTATTGGCATATTTGTTTTAAATTTACATTTTCATCCTTCCACGAAACCATGTAGTACCACGTGACTAACATTCAAACATTAGTAAGACAATTTTCCATTGTTAATTGTGGTTGTCCAGTGTTTGTCACAAGATGGCGCCAAACGGTAATCTTTGTTGCCGCGGAGGGATTTTAAACATACAAGTAGCACCGGATATGCGTTATTTCTTTGGAGCGGTTATTATTTGAAAAGAACGAATTTGCAAATGTCTCAACTGACCAATCAGAATTAAGCATTCCAGAGAGCCGTGTAATAAGCCTTAAGAATACCCCTATAATGTATTATAATAAATACATTTAACAGAAAGTGTTACCAAAATGATAAAACTATGCAAAACATCAGGCCCCACTGCATCATAGACAAAATAATTATTAAATTAAACATTTTAGACAATAGGCTGCCTGCAAAATCAGACTTGGCAGATTCGGTGGATAATTTAACACTGATTGTAAACTCAACAGGGGTTTTTCCAGAACTAAACAATCAACAGCCTGGAGAGTACTGTACGTTTAGGCCCAAGGGCTTTCATGGTCAGTAAAGGAAGAGACGAGTCCAGCACAAATCCTCACAAGGCAGCTAAATTCTTCAGTTATATAGTTTTTAAAAAGAAATGTGCAATATGTGTGCTGGACCAACATTGTGTGGAATATTCTATGCGTTAATGTATTTCTGAGGAGACAAATCATGTTTAACAAACAGGATAATGTACTTATGAATGCCACACCCACTAAAAATTCAATATTTGCTTATTATATTACTGAAAACAGCATCACACCGTCTCGCCAAAACACAGATCAAAAATAAATATGATGGATTATAACAGCTTTGTGCAATTTGTTTATTAAAAACTGAAAATTAAAAATATATATATATATAAATAAATATAAATATATATTTAAATAATAATGTTATATTTAAAATATTTATTAAATTTAAGCAATTATATTTCAATACTGTTAGATAAAGAGCATATAAACACCAACATTTATTTTATGTTGATGAACATGAATGCTTAGTTCATAAAAATGAGGAGATATGTTGAACAGCTGTTTCCAATTCATGAACCATGGATTTTGAATGCGGTGTTTTAAAGACTAAATCTATAAATCAACATCATATGCTTTATTTACAGTAATAGGTCATTTAAATATAAGCATGCGCCAGAAATAGATGTTAATTACAGCTCCTAGTGGTTCAGAATGCATGATTAAACCGAATGAAAGGCAAATGGTGTCAGTGGTGAAAGGACGTTTTTTGCTTCATCTCCCTTTAGCCGTCGCTATGATACCTTCATACACAATCATTATGTTAATGGAAAATACAGCTTTAGTGCTAATCTCTCAAAGGAAGATTTAGACAATGGTGCCTATGTGTGCAGCATCTGGTGATGTATATGAGGCCTAACTCCAAATGTGTGGAAAGAAACATGCCTTACGGGTCGAAAAAAAAAAAAGTTAATGGAAACATGGCATCAAGCTCTCTTGGACTCAAGCTGGAGTGTCTGTTTCACGTCACACATTTAATACTTTGAACAATGTATCCGTGTAAGTGCTATATATCAAAAACGGTATATTTGCATTAAGGGCTAATAAAAGCTGACTTTGAGCAAACTACACACTGCCCTCTGGAGTTTAATGCTGGTTATATTTTAAGTGCATCTGTCATATCCAAATTAAATTAATCACCAGAGTACGACAGCAGTACATTTTCAAGACACTCTTTCCTGATTTCAAACACAGTTTTGAAACTGTCTGAGACACATCTAGACATCTGCGTCTCATAAGTCTGTACTCCAGTGGCTCCAAATATTCCTATTTATCTGCTGCAGCTTCACTGACAGAGAATGAATTATCAGTCACCCATTAAATCTTACACAAGGTTTATACATGCAATCTGTCTTCCATTTAAATCACTGTTTCGAGAATTCAAGTTTCACAATCTGTTCAGATTTGAGATATTTGGCTAGAAAGCAGCTCTGATTAAAACTCCAGCGTATAGTATGTTGAGTTATCAGATAAACATCTAAACTATCAAGAGACATAATAGTTGACCACCTTAACTTGCTGCTACAATAACTTAATGAACAAGTCTTCATTTGTCAGCTTCAAATCAGCACTATACAGCTTCCTTTAAAGGGGTCATAGGATGTTGCTAAAAAAAACATTATTTTGTCTATTTTGTGTAATGCAGGTTTAGGTGCATTATTTTCCACATGCTGTACAAACATAACACCATGTCTGCATTCGTGATCGGAGAAACACCCCTTCACTGCTCAAAACTCACGTCTGAATAGTAAGC
>JAUCMT010000043.1:14738529-14754104 GCA_032357475.1 Enteromius thamalakanensis
ATGGATGGATGGATGGATGGATAGATAGATAGATAGATAGATAGATAGATAGATAGATAGATAGATAGATAGATAGAAAGATCAAAGCTTATATGGATAGATAGATGTTTGACTAGATAGAAACTTGGTTCAGTTCAGATCTATCTAACACTATTACTGTGGTTACTGTGAAAGGTTACTAAAATGCTGGCAGTGGTGGTGGTTCTGTTCGCTGTTCTCTGGATGCCGTACCGTACTCTGGTGGTGGTGAACTCCTTCCTGCAAGAGGCCTACCTGGACACCTGGTTTCTGCTGTTCTGCCGCACTTGTGTCTACCTCAACAGCGCCATCAACCCTCTTATCTACAACGCCATGTCTCAGAAGTTCCGCGCCGCCTTCCGGAGGCTCTGCCGCTGCGGACGAAACGCCCAGGCCAACAAGGCAGCCTATAGCGTGGCACTAACCTACAGTGTTGTCAAGGAAACGTCAACGGTGGAAAGCACAGGGCATTTTTCAACCGAGATAGACGATTTGACACCGACAGACGAGCTGTTTCCTGATAAGAAGCTTCTGTATCCAGAGGACTGTGACTTTAGGAAGGAGACTTTCAGCCATGCCTGAGAAACTCACGACAGCTACACACACCATAAATCTCAGAATACATAACAATTCATACTGAACTGCAGGGACAGCACTTTGAAAGTTTCACTTTATCTTGATTTTAAAAAAGCATGCTGAATACCGTCCAATTCGTCTTTCTGTCTCGTTCAAACCAAACCAGCTCTTTAGAATCTGAAATGAAACCACCATTACATAAGCTGCATGGTTGCATTATCTGCTGGAGTCATGATTCTTAATTAAAATGACTGTGTACTGCATACATAACACAGCGTAAACTGAAGTACATATTGATCGGAAAATATCTTCAGGGGTTGCCATTGTGATTAATGAGTGGCCTTTTCCCCTGCAGACCCCTGGGAAAGAAATGCTGAAACTGCTTTATTCTACCGTTGCAGTTGTTTCAGGAATGTTCAATAAGAGTTAACTTAGTTTACATCCCACTATATGGGAATATATATTTATATAAAGTGAAACGCTTTCAATCCAAACTTAAAAAGAACGCGTAGCTTTTTTTTTGTTCTCATTAGCATTCTGATATCCCACTGACGAAAATTTAGACCTGAGCACCTTTTTTTATGTTAACTGAATGTAAATAAACAAATGAATGGAGAAACAAATGCATGAACAAAAGATGAAATCGATATAATGTTTTTACATCGCCAACTTCTAGTTGAGTGATTCCCAAAGCTGAATATATGTAACCTGCCATTAGCTCCACCAGCTGGACAGGGTTGCCAGGTGTGCAAAACAAAAGCATCCTAATTGCTATTCAAAACTAGCCCCACCAAATCAGAGCTCGTTTACGCGACTATCAATCACGCAGTGTAAATTATGAGATGCGATCTGAGAGAATAAATATTTAAATATCTGGACCTGAAATCCTACTGCGAAGACTACAGTGATCTTACGACTATAAAAATAGAGCCGCGTGGACTCGTCATAAGAAACAGAGTAGAATACCACATATCTGGCAACACTGCAATTGGAAGTTTCCTCGAACACTTCCCAAACACCTCCGTTGATTACCATTGGTCATATAAAACAAATAGTCCCGCCCCAAACTCAATGCTATTGGCTGAGCCAATGTGGCTATATTCCTGCAGATAAAACCTTCAGAGAAATGGGCAAAAAAACACCATAGTGTGTACTATGCCTTACTTAAATTGAACAACTAGTTAGCATAAAGAATTGTAACATTTATACATCAATAATTGCTTATTTAGATTACTAAGTAAATGAATGTATGAAAAAATGTCTAAAATATTTCACATCTGATGAATGAATGCTTTGTATTATAAAAGGTGTAGACAGCATATGATTGTATTGGTGAACTTCATACTAGCTGATAAGCTAAATCCCAGCACATGGTTTTTTACATGTTTAAATGTCTTCATCTTTATCACAACTGACTGTGTATTCAATTATTCTACATTAATATGTTGTGTTTTAGGTTTTGAATATATCTTAGTGTTCTTGATGTAAAGAATGGTCTGTTCTGTTTTGATAGCTGAAGAATAGTCTATTTTAGTGAATTATCTTAAGGTTTTAAGAAAGCTACAGTCACACAAATGGGTTTAAATCGTGCTCTGAAGCATTATATATAATTTTAAAGCTCTTTTTGGCTTGAAACAAATGTAAAAGTGTTCAGTATGTTTAATTGTGCTGTAATTGTTGTCTCAGTTTGGTGATTGCTTGCCATTATCGTTTATATAATTGATTCTGAATCATTCAATTAAACACGTTAGCAACCATATTATGTATTTGATATTTTGCCTGTGTGTTATTATCCAGGGGTTATTAAAAAAAGTTACATCTACATCTATTTTAAAACATATTTCTGAATAAAATGAATTTATTGGCTCATTATTATGTTTAATTCATTATAATTCGTTGTCTGACGATAGTGGCGGTTTCTAAAAATCTTTTCTGATTTACATGGATTTTACAAACAGTACTGAATAATGCTCTGCATAATGCAGCACTGATGTCTAATTGGGCTATTTAAACTTAATTATTCTCTGTCTAGCACGGTTCTACTGCCACATGAAGTTAACTTCCAGAAACCGTTATACTGCCAAGTACCGGCATTCATACGAAACACTCAGCTAATCAATTCCACATTGTGGCAAACAGATGAAAGGACAAAAACTCTATTTAAAAGACTGACCACTGTGTTCCTATACTGGCAGAAGAAACACATAAAATATTAAACATAATTCATTTAGTGCAATGTCACCTTGACCCCAGGTGGCAAATGACATACAGCATTGTGCTATTCGACCTTCATTCGGTATATTAGAAAAAACACAACCAGTGCATTATCAAATTACATTCTAGTAAATACCCTAGAGAGGTTGATGTGTTTAAGCGGGGCTGTCAGCAATATAGAGCTGGGTAAGAAATCCGTAACATTTATGGTAAAAAAAAATGACAGTTGCCGGAATTCTACGGTAAAAAAATACGGTAACAACGTTTTAGGTTTTATGGTTTAACACAATAACATAATAAACATTCATTTGACAACATTACATGTAACAATGCAGGAAATCTGGTTTTGTCCCTGTACATTTTACAGTAATTTAGCATTAACCATTTAACAAGTTTTTACAGTTTTTTTTTCCGTTAAAAACACTGTAATTTTTTACCGTGTAGGGTTTTGGTCGACTCAAAGTGAACAAAGGAGAAGAAAAAGAAATTTGTGGTCTCAACCCTGAAACTATTTTGGTTTGGACACAAGTCATACAGGTTTGGATCAACATGTGGCGAATAAATAAGAAATTTTGGAGTGAACTGTGCCTTTAATTATGAAAGTAAGCAATAAAGATATGCAAAAATAATAAATGAGTATTAGATTTTAAATATTGAGCCTAAACTATTCTGCTTGTCCAGATCTTTTGGAAACTTTGCTTTTTGTTCATGCGAAAGGTCAAGGCTATTTTATCTCCTCCAAGCCATACATTTTCTGCTGGTCTCTTTAATTAGCTCTGCTTTTACCTTTTCTTCTTCCTCCTAGCACAATATTGTCCACATATTATGTCCACTGTCAGGTTTCCAGTTAGATTCGGGCTGTAATGAGAGTAATGGCCCAATCATCATTTAATCTTCAAATGATCTCAGACCTAATATGAGAAGTAAAGTTAATTCATTGTCAGATTACTCAACTTCACTGAATAAAATAAGACAAAATTACTGCAATTACAAAGCATTATGGTGTTTATGTAACCATGGCTACAACACAGCTGCCAAAATGCTATGCATGTTGACCATTTAATGTCTAGACTAAACCGAAATCCATTCAGTGGCAATTAAAATTGAAATATCAACTGCAAACACGTGTTTAATCCTGCAAAAAAACAAAGGATTTCAAAAAAAGTGAGACGATTGGATAATTTAATATATATATGTATATATAATTTAACTTTTCCAAATACAAAAACAGAGAAAATTTGAGCTTTCTAAACACCAACTGATGTAACAGGATAGATCCCTGTATATCCAACAACACGAAAAGAAGAAATTTTATTGAGCAACACAATCACTCTCAGCATTGTGCAAAAAATAGGGTCCCATAATGATGACCCGCTCTGACGTCATCTCACTTCCTCTCCACTTTAATTTGTCATTTGTGATGAAAAAGAACTGTAGTAGAGAACTAGCTTCATGCTGTGCATTCCAACGCCAAATCCAGGACAAAAGAAACCCACACGCTCCAATAAAGCATATATGAGCCTCAAAATATGCTGAAAATTACACTCATTAAAGACTAGCCCTAAATATAAACCTACAACCAGCAATTGTGTAAATTACTCACTACAGTCTCTCTAACAGCTTTCAAGCTCGTTTAAAGAGCCATCATTTGAAACATTCAGTCTGGTATGATTATTACTGCTGACCACACACCTTCACTGCGTTCATTACAACAGGCACGCTCTTATTTTGTCACTTCCCTTCAATCACTAACATATAAGACTTGTTTCACAAACCCTTTTGCTCACTAAAAGGCATTTATATTTTGCTGAAACAGTAAATATTAAAATAATAAAGAGTATTTGTGAATTAATAATTATTAAAATACTCTCTCTCTCTCTATATATATATATATGACATATAATTTATTAATTTTTTTTTTATATATTTTAAAAATATTTTATTATAAAGTTTACAAATATTAAACATATATAAATATAATATAATGCAAAAATAAAAATAGAAATTAAACATAAGGACATTCGTGTCAGACTACATTCAACAGGATGATATTAAAACATTAAATGATTTCATCAGACAGAAAACTGTGCCAAAGCCCACAGCTTTGTTCAATGTCATTGTTCCCCTTTTCTCCCCAGACGCAATTATTCACAAAAGATCTGTTTCTGAGAAAAAAGGACTGTAATTATATTAACTTGGTTTTGGTGTCACCTATAAAACCTGTGATGAAGTTGCATGCTCTCTTTATGTAACACCTTATGTTATTACTCGGCATATTCAGTCTGAAATTAATAGGCCAGAAAATAAGTTGTTCTTGAGATTAATACATCCATTACAGCTCCTTTTCATACCTCATTTATCCCTGCTTCTCTCACTCTTACATCTCACATCTAAAATAAGTTTATCATGACACGCAGTTCTATAACCCAGAGCTCATCAGTACAAAACAACAGGGTTTATGTGATGAGAAAGACCATCAAATACTCAAAGGTCTACAGAAGATTCTTGTATATGATTGTCTCGGATTTCTAAGTAAATTGGTCATAAAATATCAAGACAAGCGAGGTCGGCTTAAATAAGCTATTCCAAAAAACACTCAGGCATTTGCAGAAAAAATAATTGCTTAATATAAACCACGATCTCAGAACACTTAAGCTGTTACTTGGAATTGCTACTAAACTTTTTATATTTACACAATGTATTCTTCATTATTTATGAATTATGAAAAATAAATAAATAAAAATTAAGCAAAGGGCTCACATGCTTTTTCCTGTTAAACATGATCAAAGTTTTCCCCCCAAGGTTATTTAAGGCTGCATTTGAACAAAAATACAGTAAGTCAGTAAGAATAATTATTACCAATAACTGGCGCCAAATCAGCATATTAGAATGATTTCTGGAGGATCACGTGACACTGACTGGAATAATGTGTGCTTTGCCATAAAATACATCAAATAGATTTTAAAACACATCAGTCAACATTTGAAATAAATCAAAATCTTCCTTCGTAGTTGTCCTAAAACGACATGCATACAGTCATATAGGAGAGTCTACTTCAAACGTTGAGTAGTATATGTTAAATTGTAATAATATTTCACTATATTGCAGTTTTTAAATGCATTTCATATATAGGCTATGCAGTCTTGGTGAACATTTCTTTAATCTTTTAAAACAGTGTATAAAATGTTAATGCTCTTTGTCACACCAATGAGAGTGAAATATGAAATTTAATCACATTCAGAAGTCTGCTGCTCTGGTGTTTATCGCGAGTCCCTGAAGCTGACAACGCTGTATTTTCTACCGAGGTAGGGTATTATTTGATTAACATCTTCTTGAAACTCCACATTCAGAGTGAAACAATTCAACTATTCAATATAACCTGTTTTGAAAATTAATAAACACAGAAAAGCATAGCAAAATCAGCCGAAGGGTAAGCTAATGCCCATATCGACTGCCCCTCAGGTTATGTTTGGACCCTTGTGGAGTTTAACGGTTATTTTTTTACAGAAGCTTCAATTTAAATGAGTTATTCATATTTCTGTTGTTGTTGTTGTAGAACACTGCCGCTCTTTCCGCGTGACGCATCTACCTCACGCGCCTCTGCAGACGACGTTTAATTCTTACGCACACTCAGAGTATACTACAGACGCCGAGTTCAAAGAGGGAAAACAACAGCACGCAAGCTGATGCGGCGTTCCCGGGGTGTATAAATATATCAACACCTGAGAGAGAAGCTCACTCGTGTGTAAATAAATTCACAATCACGGTTGTACAGAAAAATAATTAATTGAGCAAATGTAGTAGCCAATTTCCTGAGGTTCTATGGTGGCTGCTTTTCTGTTGTCCAATGTCTTGTGACGTCAATGTCTAGTTGTTAATGGCCTTGGTTGTTTTGTTCATGGAAAAGGAGTTTCTAAAATAAAACCATGGAAGAAAGGACTGAAAATGGTAGAGAATAGAGTTGCGTTCTTATAAAACATCCTTTTTGATTTGGTCGGCATGATCAATTGTCACACATCTTTCTCATGAGAGATTGCACTTGAGAAGATAGCTAGATCTCTACCACAGAAGGCTTTATTTGAATCACACCAGTGTGCCTTGATAATACTAACAGGACACACATAGACTGAAGCGCTTTACATTTCTTGGAGAGGTTGAAGTCCCAGTGAGCAATTTTAGTTTGCCCACAATGGTATATGCTGTATAATGCAATCAATGAAAAAATACTTTTTTTTAATTTTTTTTTTTATTTGTAATATATATACATTTTTTTTACCTAGACTACATAGAAAGTAGTAGATTTAAAATCTTAAATATAGAAAATTACAAAAATGTGAGTTAAAGTTGAACATTAAAGTTGAACATGAACTACTATATGAAACCTTTCTATTTCTGAGAGAACCAGTATAGTATTTGGTAAAAAAAAAATATAGGACAGGATTTGATTATAATTATTAGGACTTTGATTATAATTATTGAGGACATTTCATATTAGAATGAAGCTAAATTACTGCTTAGACCACTGTAGTATATAAATGAATGCACAAATTGACTGGAAATGTATTCCTTTGCAAACATCCTTCACTGATGTACAAGCATCGTCTGATGATGACCGTCTGTGTACAGAAAGCTACATCTCCACAAGCATTAGAAGAACTCACAGATCGTTCTCTCAGCTGTCCAGTGATTCTGGTGCAGATAATGAATCCGAACATCACAGGCTAATTGAATCACAAACACATGATTTAATCTGAGGCCTGAACAAATAAGGTTCACCCCACTAAACAAAACAGCTGGGACAGATCTATCTCCCAGGCACATCTCTACGGATCCTGACAAATTATATTTGAAAGGGCCGTAACAACAGGGTGAAAAACAAGCATGCAATAGCCTGAACAGACTTAAAGGAGGTTTATTGCAAAACCAAAAAAAAATAAAAAAGCACGAGAAACTATAAGAATATGTTGCTTGGTTGTTCAGTTTATAGTTTTACTGGAATTCAAGAAACTGAGATGTGCGATTAATATTATATATTATTATTAACATTAACATGTTTCTGCATATTTATTCAGCATGTTATTTGACATGTCCAGTATATGTGTATATACTGTATATGTTTATATATACAGTATATGTGTATATATATATATACACCTATATAGGCCTAAATATCAAATGAAATGCTGAATAAATAAATATATGCAGAAGTGAGTGTGTGTATAAATATACATGTACTTTTAATAATGCTTAGTACTATGGAAGCCCATTTCTGCCACTAAATAAAAAATAAAAAAAGGTAATTGCAACTTTTTTTCCTGAATATATCTCGCAATTCTAACTTTATATCTTGCAATTGCAAATTTATGTCACAATTCTGTTTTTTTTTAATGCACTGGCAGAAATGGGCTTCTATATAATACTGTATAAATCAAACTAAATACTGTATAAATACATACCATATACAAATGAGTCAATTTTTCTGAAATGCGTCACTGTCCAATTTTGATGCAGTCTCATGGCATTTGGTATCTGTTGATTTTGACTGCTGACTCATGTCTGGTGAAATAATTGCTTTGTCAAAAAGGGTCGCAGGTTTGTTCTGATTGGGTCATGGTCTGCGAGGAACACAACAGGGGCCAGTGTAAATACTTTCTATCTTCTGCACTGATTGTGGTCAAAATGTTAACAAAAAAACATTAAGAGTGAAAAACAGACAGGGTCTTACAGACGCTTATTTATTTTGTGCATCAGTTTTACATTCTAAAGGAATGCAACGTGACATTCATGCTATAGATTGTGTCTCTGGAGGAACATGTTTCAAGCTTAATGTTTCACATATAAAGACAAATACTAACACACACAGATACATTAGAGAAGTTCATACCAACATGGTCTTGAAATATGACCGTCATATACTGAATGACCTCAACCTTGGAGCAGAAGGGTCAACTCATCCAGCACCAATATTGAAGAATCTTAATTGTTCACTTTCAGCACAAACAGGTTGTTTGCCGTCAGGACGAACAGTCTTTCGTTAGTGGCCCTGAAGCCAAGCACAGGGTCGTTGGTGTCCAGGTTGGCTACCTGTTGTTTGGCCACCTGCCCGACCTGCCGACCCTGCTTCCGATTGAAGAGCACGGTGTCGACCGGCGAGGGTTGGCGGTAAATGAACACACGCCTGAGGCACTCACAAAGAGCAGCGTAGGAGAAGTTGGGTGCACAGGTTGCGAACTTTTTATCACGTTTTGAAGCCTGAACATAACCTGAACAGAAATAAGAATCAAGACTTTCTGTACAAGAACAACTGGGAGCAAGACATTGTCTAAAGCCCCGTTCACATCAAACATGATAACTATAAAGTTATCGATATTTACTTTATATCCTCTTTAAATGAATAGTTCACCCACTCTTGAGTAGTTCCAAACCTGTATGAATTTCATTCTGCCGAACACAAAGGAAGACTTTAAGAAAGTTGATTGACTCCCATAGTGAAGTCAGTGAAGACCAAAACGATCTTGCTTTGTGTTCAGCAGAACAAAGAAATTCATACAGGTTTGGAACGACTTGAGGGAGAGGAAGTGATGACCGAAGATTTATTTTTGGGTGAACTATTTCTTTAAATCCATAACTTATTATGTTTCTAAAGATTGGTTACTTTGTGCAGTCTTCATGCTACAGAATTGCGGCAAAACATGAGGTTCTGGATTTTAGATCAAACAACGGGTAGTGAGCATGACCTGGATGCTTCAGTGAATGAGGAGATATTAGAAGAATTACATGACAAATTATTATGTTTGCGCCATCTGCATCATCTCAGTGAACACCGTATGTTGAAGCAGAGCATTTTTTGAAACAAAAATCTGTATTAATGTAGAAACAGCCCAAAGAATGGGATAGAAAAACACTATGAGAGGGACGTTTAGGAACTTAAAGGGTTAGTTCACCCCAAAATGAAAATTTTGTCATTAATTACTGACCCTCATGTCGTTCCAAACCTGTAAAACCTTTATTCATCATCAGAACACATGTTAATTGACATCATCTATAGACCCTCTATAGACAGCAACACAACTCAAACTATCTCAGATCCAGAAACACCAGTAAAACAGTCCAGGTGACATCAGTGACTCAACTTCAGTTTTGTGATGCTATGAGAATACTTTTTTGGCAAAAGAAAACATAAATAACTCAACCATTCTTCTCCCCTAAGTACCGTCTTCAGCTATTTTAGAGAGGATCACAACACACACTCAAAAAATAATTCCCCAACATCTTATATATTTGTTTAAATATTTTTTTTATCGTATAAACTTTATTATATACAGTTTATATATATATTTTCATTCAACAATTATGTTTGGTTCCGTATTTAAACAACTGCATTGTGTTAAACTGACTTGAAACAGTTTTGTTTTGTTTCAACACAATATTTTCATTTTGAAAGAACAAATTATTTTAGGTGGATTTCCCCTTCCCATCATGCTTTGCACAGAGCTGGATATGGATAGGAAATCTTAAAATAAAATGTTATTTTAGGCATTTTTATTAAGATGATAAAACTGGGAGACTTGTTAATGTTAAACGCTCTTTTACGTTTGTATTTAAAAGACCTTCTGCTATCTTAGTGTTTTTTATGAAGTTACCATTGGGGTAAAGTGTAGAGCATGTGCTTTTGGACCTGATAACATGAATCAAAGTTGTTTTAATAATAATAATAATAATAATAACAATAATAATACTTTGTGCATGTCATGGATGTACCAAAACCTTATGTTATGCATAATAAGTTAGCTAATGCCTAAAGTTAAATAAATCAAACATATCTTTTTTTTCCAATTTAGAAGGATGTCTTCCTATTATTTTATTTTTCGGTAAATTTTTTTAGTTTGATACATTTCTCAAAAAATGCTCAAATACTCAATTTCATTAAAACTATATTTGATCAGATTGAGTTGACCCAACTCAATAACATTTCATTGCATTTATTTCTTTTTTATAAGTTGGGGCTACACGTATTTATTGCCTTCAATTAAATTGAGTTCTTCCAATGAATAATTTTTTTGAGTGCATGCATATGTTTTCCTCTAGACATGCGTCCCCCAGGCAACAATATCTTAATTTGTGTTCTGAAGATAAACTAAGGTTTTAAAGGTTTGGATTGACACAAGAGTACATAATTAATGACAGGATTTTCATTTTGGGGTGAACTAACTCTTCAACATTTCACATTATTAGCATGCAACTGGTCTTACCGAGAGCATTAAATGTTGAAATGTGTTCCCATACGTCGCTGTCCTGGTTGGGATGGGGCTGCCAGAGCAGCGCATCAACATCGTGCCGTAAGCAGAAAGCAGGCATCTCAGAGGGGTCAATATGAACCGAGAAAAGGAACTGGTGGCTTCCAAGGCTCACCTAAAGTACAAGAAACAGCATTTCAATCATTTAAAACGATCAGTCATAAAAGCATTTAGAAAATCTACACCAGAATATATATCCACTAATACACACATACTGTATATGTATATATAACGTAATCTTTTATTTTGAATGCGATTAATCATTTAACAACACTAATAAATATATATATATAGAGAGAGAGAGAGAGAGGAAGAGTATTAGATATGTAGAACTAGATTTACTTTGTGATTGCCTCTTTAAGATTTCACATCATATCTTCTCAGTAGAAATGTTGGAAATGGAGCATGGAGATGAATGGACATTGAATTCTTTTGAGTCTGTTTTTTATTGTACTGTCTGTCTATTATGCAATCACTCTAGCAGAATACAAAATGAGAAAGGAAAAGATCTCCATGCATATTCTCATAAAAGAGACAATTATAATGCGCCCATCTGAAACGACAGCAGGATTGAAACGTCAGGAGTAAACAACAGCAAAGCAAGACGCTGGCAGCTGTTAGTCAACCACTATGATGATGTAAAACGTCTCTTACTTTTTATAAATCACGACCGTTTTCATGTTGTACTGAAAATAAGTGAGATGACTTCTGACATCTTTGTACCCGCACGTTACACTTGTCCTAAAACTCATTTGGTGAAGGCTGGGTGTCGACTTCTCCTTAAAAATGCCATTTTTGAAACCTCATCGAGCTCTGCTCACTGCAGCAGTCGTCATTCACAACTGGTGACTCTTCACATGCTTAAATGCGTCTTAAAACGACCACCGCTGTCATTTAGACATAAAACACGCTAAATTAGCTCTATAAACCTGTCTTTAAGAATTAGCTTAATTACTTGATTTCTCAAAAAATATGTACCAATGTAGAAAGAGAATGAGTGATGCTAAATTACAGTAAATAACTGGATGTCAAAAGTGCTGAACAGATCATGCATAAACAGGAAGCTGTAATGGTAGTGTATATATACCAGGGCTATCAAACGATTAATCACATGCAAAAGTTTTGTTTTTGCATAAAATATGTGTGTATTCAGAATATATTTACATAAAAATATTAACATATAATTGATATTATCAATAAATATATTTAATATATAAACATAACCTATTTTTCTGAAATAGATGTGTGTGCTGTGTATATTTATTATGTACACACATGATCTTAGTGTATATTTATAGCAATAACCAAAAATACATTGTATGGGTCAATTTTTTTTACATTTTTCATTAGGATCTAAATATCATTAGATCATCATTCTTGCTAAGAACTTCACTTTTTCTTCAGTATTTGCAGTATATGCACCCTCAGATTTAATTTTCAAATGTTTGCATATATTAACAAACCAAACATCAAGGGAAAGCTTATTTCATCTTTCAGGTGTTATATAAATCTCAATTTTGAAAAAGTGACAATTATGACTGGTTTTGTGGTCCAGGGTCACATAATTTCTAAACAAAAACCTTTATTTTGGAAGCAGTTTTTTTAGAAGCCAATACTTTTATCCAAAAAAGGGTGATATTAATAATGACAGACACTTGTAATGCTGAAAAAAAATTAAGTTTTAAATGCTTAATAAGATAATTTACATATAATATATTAAAACACAAAACAGTTTATTTAAATTGAAATGTAGTATTTCAATATACAATGCAATTTTTATTATATTTAAAAAAAGCAGCATTGCATTAAGTGATACTGAAAATGAAATTATTGTTAATTATTAATGAAAAAGAACTAGATTTATAAAACCAATAATGCACAAATTTGGATAAATAGCTAACCTTTGCAAACAAAGTCTGAAAGTACTTACAGTCCAGTTATCATCTGTCGTCACTCATTTTCTCTGAAAAGTGTATGAGGGGATTTTGACGTGTGTCTGTATTGTTTATGAGAGCAAATGTGACTGACCTCATTGATGTGTATGTTTATGGCACCAACAGCAGCACACAAACAGAACAGGAGGACGGATAATAAAACATCTTATAAAAGGCCCTTGAAACCTTTGTTTCATTATGTTCAGAGTTACACTGTTTGTCTCAGAGAGAGCTCGAAATGTTTATGGCTCTCCACAAATGGGCACCTGGCCGTGCCAGAACTGCTTCACAAGAACATCACAGAGTCTCATGTTTAATTCATGAACACAGCAGTGGTGAAGGGTTTTCTGCTGGCCTGCAGTTCAGGTTTTTACTTGGCATGCTAATATTTTCACTGAACCCAATAAAAAAACATTTTTTACAACCAGCTACATAACCTTACCTTGGTGTTAAAATAAGTGTAGGTCAGCACACACACACACACACACACACACACACACACACACACACACCTCACCCGAAAATATAATGACAATAGTTATTGTAATATAATTTAGATACTATATAATACAATAATATTCTAATAATAATATTATACTAATTATAATAATATAAAGCTGACATTTTTAATTATTTATAAAATAATTATGGTATTATTTTATATATATTATTTTAATAGTATTGCTTTTTAGTTTTTTTTTTTTGCCATTTTGAAATAAAAAAAACATTTTTTAATGACTGTGGTTTTGATGCATTTCTATTTACTTTACGTTTAACTAAATAAAAATATGTTGCCTTGGCAAAAATTATTGTATTTATTTTATTTCAGTTACTGTTTATATTATTTAAGTTATTTTTCTTGCAGTTTTACATTAAGCTGTATAATAATACTTATAAAAATATAAATATAATTTTTTTGAGAAAAGGCATAAAAAATTAATAAATAAAATCTTTTAATTTTTCATTTAAATCACATCGCCTGCAAAAGCAGCGCTTGAGCAATGCATTACTACAGATCTCATGGAAACAAATATTACAGTAAGCATCATGTCCACATCCCCAGCATTATACTGTCTATATTTAACACAAAAGCTCTTAGCTCGTCTTAAATTGTGGTGAGGAGCTCTTGAGATACACATCGTCCACATATACAGTAAATGTCAACCGTCTCCTTCAGTAGCTGCCGTGGTGGCTCAGAGTTGAAAGACGAGTGTGTCTCTCAAAGGAGAGGTGCCACTCTACAGCAACAAAAAATGAAAAGACAAGTTCTTTCAGGTCTGTTCCAGCAGCCAGCCGAGGGACACAAACATGCAATCTGAAATCTCTGAAGAGGGCGACATGGGAAAGGCTCTCAGAACCAGGAGAAGAGGCGGCTTTACAATCTGTGAGCGAGCACACTCAGAAAAAGGTCAGTGCGTTTCTCTGCATCCATCTAAGTGATTTAGATGTGAGAGGAAATGATGGAGGGGGGATTCTACGTCTGAAAGCCTTTACAAAATATACTACATGTAAAGACATGAGATGATAATAATGAGGATGGACTGAGTATTCATTAATGCTGTTGTTGTTACTTCTACTAATAATAATAAAAGCAGAATAAAATGCCTTGAATTATAGTTTCTGCCTGCTATAACATAGCCTCCCATAGAGTTCAGTATTAACATCTCACTAATTTATAGATATACACTACTGATCAAAAATCTGGGGTCAGTACGATATTAAATGCCATTTAAGATGTTTCTTCTGCTCATCAAGACTGCATTTATTAGATTAAAAATCCAGAAAAAAACTGTAATATTAAAAAATATTATTTCAATTTAAAAAAACAATATATGGACCCTGCTTACAGGTTTCTCAAATAATTCATGCAATTAACATATTATATTTAATGTATTAAAGACTAAAGAACTTCTGCGTTTCATGATCTAAGAACTATTCATAATCAGCTGTAATTGGGCTGAACTCTGTCTTGTATGAATAGGTACAGTATATATTAAATCAATACAGAGAAATGACTTGATTAGCAGCTAATCACTTTTTGAGGACTTTTAAGTGGGGACAATTAAATGCTGAGATCTCTGGCATGAAAGAACATAATGTTATTGGCTTTGCGTTCAGCCGCTTCATGTTTAGGTGATTGATCCTTTGATTGCACGTCAAAGACAGAGTCAGTGTTAGATTGCGTCGAAGCATCACGAGACGCCAGAAGAGAAAAATCAATACTGTGTTCCTGCACTTCAGCACAGCTTCTTTCAAGACGCTTTACATCTCAGCAAAACAGCACAGATCCTCAGCCTCTTATGGGAACTTAAACAAGATAACGGTTGCGTTAGGTCAGACGCAATTTAAAGAAGACGAGTCGGCTGACTCTTCTCTACCTAAATTAAAAACATGATCTTAAAGGGATAGTTCACACAAAAAGGAAAATTAAAAAGAAACAATTATAGATGAAAATTGTAACTTAAAGGAGAAGTTCACTTTCCAAAAAACTTTTGCTGATAATTTACTCACCACCATGTCATCCTAGATGTCCATG
>JAUCMT010000043.1:14764079-14774608 GCA_032357475.1 Enteromius thamalakanensis
TAGATAGATAGATAGATAGATATATAGATAGATAGATAGATAGATAGATAGATAGATAGATAGATAGATAGATAGATTAGAACGATAGAACGATAGAACGATAGAACGATAGAACGATAGATAGAACGATAGATAGAACGATAGATAGTTGCTATATGGTATTTGGGATTGATGCTATGCGGTTGCTTAGGTGCCTGGGGTGGTTGCCAAGGAGTTGTTGCCATGCAGTTGCTATGGTACCCAGGGTGGTAACTAAGTTTTTTTGGATAGTTGCTAGAGGGAGGTAGAGATGATCATTTTAGTCTCTGGAGAATAGTAATAAGTTCAGGTTGGATTACAGTAAGTTGCCGTTCTCACGCACAACAAACCCAAAGTGAAAATCAGATCAACGTAACTTCTTTACTTAACGATTATGTTCCTGTCGTCACGGAGACAATGTGAATCAAATGAGACATCAGCCGATGAAACAATTTCAAAATGAAACTAATTAGTGCCACACAACCAAGTCTGCGTGTTCCTGAACCTCAAAGCCAGCAATTTGAAAAGGATTACAATGAACTTAATAATCATCAATTACACTCTTTATAATTTTCCAAAGAATCGGGTAGCAGTCGGCCTTCGGTTGCCATGGAGATCCACGCACACATTATCAGTCTCAGTTTTCACTTCTTTCCCAGAAGTAAAATGCCCCCTGCCTAGTACCTTCAAGAGAACACAAACAGTCCCCAAAGAGAGATAATTACAGTATTTTAACTATAATTATAACGCCACAGGAATATTTCATAACGAGTAATTTCTCAACCCAGCAAGAATCAGAGAAAATATCTAAAACTAATTCAAACTATAATCAGGTTAATGAGCAAACACGCATATTTTATGTATTATTTTGTTACTGTTAAGCTCCATATTTAATAAAAATCTATGTATCTAAAGTTCTATTTTGCCTCTACTATAAACCGGTAATGCCCCCTGCTGGCTGAGACACGCTACACACTGTAGATCCTGGTCCAAAACTTTCTTTCATGCTGGACGATGGGTCTTTTTTTGACTTTCCCAGCACAATATTACTTCTTCTGTAATTATCCCAGCGCTGTTTGTTTTCAAACATTTCAATTAACAAAAACTGAGAGTGTTGATATATTAAATTAACAAAACATGATACATTTTAACAGGGCAAAAAGCAGAAAAGATAAATAAAATATCAGTTTAAATATTGGCAAATAAAACAGAGTGAATGCAATTGAAATAATCCCGTTCCCCCTTTAAAACCACCCAAACACCCCATTTTCTCCTTTCTCTCTCTGACTTTTTTATTATGTGGATTAGTGTGTGTGGAATAAAAATGGCTCTAGGCTGGAAGTATAAGTCCATCCAAATACATAAATAGCTTTAATAGACTCACCAGGGTGACTGTTAGATTGAGAACTCGGCCCTTGGTGTCTACAAAGTAGACGCTGTCTTCATACCAGGGGTCGATATGGAGGTAGTTGTACATCCCAAATGCTCTCACATGATCCAGGGTGTACTGACTGTCTTTCAGTTTAACCTCAGCCACAGCTGAAAGAAGACACACACACATTATTAATGACTTGAAGAAGGCATCGCAAACCTCAGATGACGTTCTGTGCACAAAAAACTAATATTAGAATTAAGATGCACGCTTTCATTAAGAGCAATGCAGATGCTGTAAAGCTGCATTTAGACTGTACTATACAGTGTAGCTATATTGTTTATGTGTTTGTCATTAAACGCGTGTATAATACATATATTAAGACAATAACAGGCGAAATAAAGCTCTTTTCTCACCTACGTCCAGTTCTACATTGTAACTAGGAATAGAGTCCAGTGAGAGCCTGTAACTTTCAAAACTAGGATCTAGCAGCTCTTTGTTTACATTCAGCGAGCAATTTGGTAAAGCCATATTTCGTTAAAATTATATTTCAAAGAAACAGCAATCAGTTAGAGGACTCCAATAAAAGCAATATTTAACGTTGCTAGTAACAGGAAATAAGCTTTAACAGTAACGCACGCGTTTCCTACGTGTCGACCCGGACTAGTTTTCAGACGGACCCGACCGCACGGGATACTGGGAAATCGAGTCTTTGCGGGTTCCGTTTTTAAGTGGTTTTTACATGAATAATAATAAATAAAAAAACGTTACTGACATGTATTTGTTTCCATGTTATATTTAATTTGTATACATCTAAAAAGATGCGAACATTGCGCACATTTTTTATATTCATTATCTTGGTGTCGATGTCTGTTCATGCAAGATAATAGTGAAATAGCATAAACAATGACACTGCATAATTTTTAACCATTTTAATGCTGGTATTTGGTGGCTGTCATAAACTCTAAAACCTAAAGTAGCCTAACTGATCTTAAAAAAAAATATCAGCACTAACTGCAAACAAACAAATAAGCACGTAAGTATTAATCTAATTTACATTTTATTCTAATTATTTAATTTATGGAAATCCTTTTAGTTGTTATAAGAGCATAAACACTGTTGCATGTTTCACTATTCAAATTTGGTCTATATTTGCAAATGACAGAGTGGGCTGGTATACATATACAACAACAAAGTTCATATTTGAATAAAATTATGAACAGCATACTACTGATGCTCAGTTATGTAGTCTCCAGATTTGAATAACTTATTTTGATCATATTTGATTTGCCTAAATATTGTTGAAGTCACTGAACATTCCAATAATCATTTTTTATCTCCAGGTCAAATATAGCCAGATCTTCTTCATTTCATTTTGTTGTAGGTCATTCAAATGGATTGCATCTGAGGGACATTAAATAGTTCAATACTTTTTTTGTATTCCCTGTTGGTGATCCAAATTTATGTACACCCTGCATATTCAAATAAAAATAAATAAATAAATAAATAAATAAAAGATTACAGTGTAGCTGCAATTTGGCTATCAAAGTAATGTTGACACTGCAGCACAGAGGTCACTGTGTATTACTGAAGAAGAGTTATCGGTGGTGCTTGTTAAGGAACACTGGAAAATAATAAATGTCTCTCTTGCTTGTAGAATGACAGCAATGCGTGAACACCTGACACACAAAGGTGAAAGAAAAAAAAAAAAGAAGTGAGTCTCCTCTTGCCACCCTGTGGGCAGGTAGGCTATAAAAAGACTGAGCTCTTCTTAACAAGTAAGGCAGTGCTGTTTGGGTTTGAGAAGAGAACTTAATAGGTATGTGACACTTTAAAGTCATGTTTCTGAATATCTGTAAATGTTTTATGTTTTTAACAATGCATTAATTCATATTTAGTTATAAAGCATTTATTTATAAATTCAGGATATATAAATTAATGTATATTCATAATATGGGCATTGTCCTTATTTACTCAATGCATAGTCTGAAATTTGTTAAAACTGTTTTAAAGTTGACATTTTTCCTTTGTATTAGTTATTATTATTATTATGTTTTTGTTTTAAATGTATACTGTTTCGTTATTCTCCTTTTTAAATGATGCATTTATTTATTTATTATTTTATGCATCTATTGTTTTTGCAATAGATATACAGTTGATGTGTTTTTACTCCGAAGCGCGCGCGCAGTGAGTGTATCAGAATGAGGCGCGTGCGGCTGCAGCATCACCTGTCGCTCACTCTTTGTGTTTTACTGTGGAGTTCCGCAGGTACGTGCTTGGGGTGCTCTTTTAGCAATTTTAACTTTTTTGCGCATTTATATATTTATTGTGGCGGAATATTATACCAATCTCCGTCCTGACAGGAGCGCAGCGTGTCAACAAAGTGACCCCAAAATACGGAAGCCTCAACGGCGGAACGAGACTGACCATAGAGGGTCAAGGTATTAAAAAACAAAACAAAAATCATCAATATGTTCTTAAATAAATCTCATTCACATGTCGGATATATAATAGATTACGTTTTGTGGTGATTTTGTTTCAGGTTTTGCTCAAGCCAGTCAGTTTAATCTGAATGCCAATGACCCAAACATTGGCAACGCAGTGTCTCTGGTGTCCCGCACCAGATCTGTTCCCTGTGATGTCGAGAAAGACTCCTCTCACTCCACTCAGATCATGTGTTATACAAGGTATGTTATCAATTAAATAAATACAGACTACTTTTTTTCTTAATTGCAGCTATTCATCCTCTCCTATTATGGTTTGTAACACACATTAAAATGCAAATATCAGGTAAAATCAAGGCTTGAAATAATAAATAAATAACTTGAATTAATATACTGTAAGTTTAGAAGAATATCAGATTGACGTACAATATTTTTTCTAACATGTATGGTTAATTTTTCTGTGGAACAAAAGGGAAGATAATCAGGGAAATATTGTTTGTCAATCTCTTTAAGCCTGTGGTCTGCCTGGGATATGCAAATTTATTTATTTTTTAAATAGGTGTGCTGCATAATTTTATGTAAAATGCTGATGGCGTGTGATTCTCGAAAAAAAAAACTTTACATTGCATCATGTTCAGAGCTCTGCCAGAGGATGACTATGAGGTGCATGTCAGCGTGGATGGCGTGCCAATTCCTTCAAGTGGCATCTGTAGTGGATCCCAGTGGAATTACTGGTGCATGTTCTATGTAAGACTTCATTGTGCTGCTTACTAAAACACATACTCCTATCATCTGTAAAATGTTATAATGTATTGCAAAACTCCTTTCACAGCCAAGAACATACCGTTCACCCAGCATTCAAAGTATCAATCCGCTCTCAGGTGTCCCGGGTGAGTTTGTTTTGTGTTTATCATTACTCTGTGCTGCGTTTGTTTACAAAAATGACACTTTTCATAAAAAAAATACTGAATGAACTTTAGGGACTGTGGTGACACTGCGGGGAAGAATCTTTACTGACGTGTATGGAAGCAACACAGACAAAAGTTCCAATGGCCTGGATGTGAGATTTTTAAGGTCTGGAAATATTTAATGCACAATGAAAAAAAAAGCTGAATGATAAATGTATTCGTTGTCTTGATATGAGGTGTTGTCTTTAAACAGAGCGTATATGGGAGGCATGCCTTGTGAACTTCTGAAACCCAATTCGGATGAAAAGTAAGCACTTTTAGTTTGGTTGCATACATCAGTTAACTTTAAATATGAATGCACCCTCCATACGTGCACATTATTTATTACAGGTATGGCCTTTATTTGGATTCTGAGACCAGCCAGTGGGGATATATGAGTTGTAAAATGACTGGAACGTATGTTGGTGAGGACACATCGAGATGTTGAGGAATTATTCATTCGCTATAGATTTTTGTGGGATTGAATGTCATTACCTTGGCTTTCAGGTCATCACAACCTCAGCTACATTCTCGACAGTGAATACGGGAGGTCAGAAGAAGTTTGGTTTTACTTTACGATTTTATTTGCATAGATGCTGTTGACAGAAAAGTAATATAAATAATATACTTATTTTGTTTTTGCAGGAGTTTGCCAGACTTTGGGGTTTTCGGCGTCTCAGCTCTGAACCAGCTGGCTATGTTCCAGACATATGCAGGTGCCAAAAACATTTATTCTACTTAAATAATACCACATGTTATGAAAGCCCGTTTCCTCCACTGAATAAAAAAGGTTATTGTGACTTCTTATCTCAAATATGCAATTCTGCCTTATTTTTTTGCAATTAGAAGATATAAAGTCAGAATTGTAAGTAATAAAGTCCAGCTTGAGTTAAAAAAAGACAGAATTGCCATTTAATATCTAGTGATTGTAACCGGATGGGTGCCTGTGTGCAGCGTGAATCTCTCGAGGCAGAGATCAGAGGACACGATCAAATAAATGCAAATATTCAATTACAAAAACCAGAGCGTAAACAAAGGCTGGCGAGGCACATGCAAGGAAACATACAGACTTCACATTACATTAACCTGACTCTATATCTTGTGATCCTGACTTTATATCTCGTGATCCTGACTTTGTATCTAGTGATTCTTACTTTGTATCTGGCGATCCTGACTTTATATCTGGCGATCCTGACTCTATATTTAGTGATCCTGACTTTATATCTCGTGATCCTGACTTTGTATCTAGTGATCCTTACTTTGTATCTGGCGATCCTGACTTTATATCTGGCAATCCTGACTTTATATCTGGCGATCCTGACTCTATATTTAGTGATCCTGACTTTATATCTCGTGATCCTGACTTATATCTTGTGATGCTGACTTTATATCTGGTGATCCTGACTTTATATCTGGCGATCCTGACTCTATATTTAGTGATCCTGACTTTATATCTCGTGATCCTGACTTTATATCTCGTGATGCTGACTTTATATCTGGCGATCCTGACTTTATATCTCGTGATCCTGACTTTGTATCTAGTGATCCGGACTTTGTATCTGATGATCCTGACTCTATATCTAGTGATGCTGACTTTATATCTGGCGATCCTGACTTTATCTAGTGATCCTGACTATATCTAGTGATCCTGACTTTATATCTCGTGATCCTGACTTTGTATCTCGTGATCCTGACTTTATATCTCGTGATTCTGACTACATCTCGCAATTCTAACTTTATATCTGGCGATTCTGACTATATCTCGTGATCCTGACTTTATATCTGGCGATCCTGACTTTATCTAGTGATCCTGACTATATCTAGTAATCCTGACTTTATATCTCGTGATCCTGACTTTGTATCTGGCGATCCTGACTTTGTATCTAGTGATCCTGACTTTATATCTGGCGATTCTGACTATATTTAGTGATCCTGACTATATCTAGTGATCCTGACTTTGTATCTAGTGATCCTGACTTTGTATCTGGCGATCCTGAATTTATATCTGGCGATCCTGACTTTATATCTGGCGATGCTGACTTTATATCTAGTGATCCTGACTCTATATCTAGAGATCCTGACTTTATATCTCGTGATCCTGACTTTATATCTCGTGATTCTGACTACATCTCGCAATTCTAACTTTATATCTGGCGATTCTGTCCATATCTTGTGTTTCTGACTTTATAATTTGCAATTGCAAGAAAAAAAATTCAAAATTATGAGATGAAAAGTCATAATAAAGTCTTTTTATTTTTTATTCAGTGCTGGAAAAAGACTTTCATAATTAATTACATGTTAAAAATCAGATTTAAAAAAAGAACCTGGCCTGTGTTTGTTGTTTTTCAGAGGTGACAGGAGTTTCTCCCTCTGAGGGCGGTGTATTTGGTGGCACATTACTGAACATTCAAGGACACTACTTTGATGAGACTGACAAGCCAGCTATGGTCTTAGTAGGAGGTAAAATGAATCATTATAATAATTATTAAATAAATATATACGTTAAATACATACATCTAAAATAATAATTTAAAAATTGTATGCGTATAATTCATATTTATTTATTAATTATTATTATTATTTAAAATCTTTTTATAATGTGTTTTTTCCCTTAGGTCGAGAGTGTCAGATTCAGAGCTTATCAAATGAAAGAATAACCTGCATAACTCCTAGTTATGAAAGAACGAATATGACAGTGTTTCCTGGTGAGAAGCTTATCTGATATTCAGATCTCTAATGATGACGTTATATCTCTGTAAAAATATTTTCCATAGTCAGTGGAATTCTACACGTGAGAACATCTAGCTCTGTCACCGCTGCAATCACACGTTATCTCAGCCAAGACCATGATTCTTGTTTGTCACATAGCTGACTTCTCAGAATAACACTGCATATCAGAGACCATCGCATATTTCACACCAAGATGACAATTCCTTTGATCAAGTCATAAATCCATTTTAACAACATATTACTGCAAATCATTTTTCAGCTAAACAACAAATTACTGTGATCGTTTTTTAGATAAATAAATGCATGCATTTATAAAATAAATATAAATAAGCTGTAGATACACTGTGTGCTGAATTATTATTAGCTCCCCAAACTGCAGGAAGGTTCAGTTTTGTTAAGTTATTATATATATATAAACAATATATATATATATATATAATTGAAATATTAAACTACTTTGAAAAAATATTTACTGAAGGGTTTGACAACAAGTCCTTGTCCCTTTTACGTGCTATTTATGAAATTACACATTTAACATTAGTCTTATAAACCATATTGTCCTCGAATCGATGATGATTAAATGAATGTGTTTGTAGGTGGCAGAGGATTTAAAATGGAGATGTGGAACAACTCCAATCCGTACAATCTAGAGGACGCCCTGAGGTATAATTCCAGCAGGCCTGGGTATTCTGTGCAGTGGGTGGATTCTCTGTCCTATGTGTGGCCCTTGGAACTTGATTACTTTGTGGCACGACTGAGTGGTTTCTTTGTTCCGATGGAGACAGACAACTACTATTTCCGAATCAGAGCCGACGATCGGTGCCAGTTTTATTTCAGCAAGACAGGTCTTCCCCAGGATAAGGTGCTCGAATGACAATACAATCAATAAACCATTTGATAATTTCAGAAGTTATCAGTTTGAGCAGTAGAGATTAGTAACATACAAGCCTGTTTTAATACATGCAATATTTGCATAAAATGCAGTGTTTTACATTTGAGTTTTTGTTCAGGTTAAGATTGCATATCAACCTTCCTATACAAGCAGTTTCTTCACCTACAGCACCCAGATGTCTGAGGTCATGCGCTTGGAGAAGGGAAAACCGTAAGTGAAGTTTTTCAAATAATGCATGATCAAAAAGTCATTATTGTATGCTTTCTATGACTTTCTTGTGTCCCAATCTCGGATTAACGTCAGCATCAATGTGCTACAGGTACTACATTGAGATTCTAGTGCAGGAATATACAGTACTAGCATCAGTGGATTTGGCCTTTTTCAAAGGGACCAGTCCTTTCACGGCCCAGCAGACAGTAGATGCTGTTAATGAGAAACAGCAGATCAATGCATACTATGATATACTACCTGAAAAACAGGCAAGTGAGCTCACAGTAGCACTTTAGGAAAAAAACATCAAAGAAAGAAAGAAGCATAATTCTTTGTTGTTTTAGGTGGTTCGCTTCCAGAGCTGGACGCCAGTGACCGCCATCAATGAGAGGCAGACTCTGAGAATCAGCAGCAACTGCTTCTCTCTGAGCAACTGCGGATACACATACTACTCCTTAGCATATGGAGGTCTTAACACAGGTGCATTAGTTGTATATGAATGTGTGAATTTTCACATGCTTTTCTTGCATCTTTGCGTTTACTGTAAATGCTTTGCATGTTGTAGGCCCGATCCCAGTTAGTGCTTCAGCGACGGAGTTGCAGAACGCTCTGAATGATTTGTGGACGATTAAACCAGACAGTGTTACAGTCACAAAGCAAGTACTGGTCACTGAGGCACTGTACAATGTGACATTCAACTCTAACAGAGGTGAAGTTAAAAAAATGACTGCTATACTATATTACTCTGGCATCTGACTTGGTGATATGTGCTTTAACAACCAATTACAGATCTGTGCTAAATGTCAGTAAAAATATTAACTGTAAAAATGTTCAATGAGAAAATGTATAAATGCTGAATGCTTACTGAATCTTGGCATTATCTCAGGCAACTTTGAGGCTCTTGAATACTTTACCATGGACTCAAATACGAACATTACAGTTAGTGAGGATGTGAAAGGGCAAGCCAGCCTGGAGACGTTCACACTCGTGTGGGATGGCATTCCTTCCCTGCCTCTGCCTTTCAATGCTTCTGAAACTCAGGTTTTTCGTTTGTTTTATATTTATTAACATTTACCATTGCATACTCTACTGTACATCCAGAATGCTCTTTCCTTTACTACATGATGGGCTGCATGTTTTTTATTAAAGGTGCGTTCGGCACTAGATGTGATGCTCACTGCTAAATGTCCAGCTGAGATTCCAACAACGGAGAACACTAATGTGAAATTTTTGAGAGATTATGAGACCACCACCACAGGGGTAAGCTAAGCACATAATCATTTCAAGTCAAGACATTATGAAGCTCTAACTCAGTTGAAAGCATCACCTTTCTGAGATTTCTCCTTGTTGAAACAGTTTTCAGGTGATTTGAGCCGGAGAGGGGTCCGGGTCAATGATTCAGAGGCTTTCTGTGGCCGCTGGTCTCTGAAGAACCCAGAGATTCTGTTCAACGCCAATGACACTACAGCATCAGGAACAATCTACAGCCCAATACCACTCGAACCGTACAACACTGTAAGCACTCAGTATTATCTCATCGTCACTGATGTATTTTTCAAGGCTGAAAATGTTTTGTTTTACAGTAAATCTTTTAATGTATACATGTAATTTTGTTTATTTACTTTGTCATAGCTCTGCTTGGCTTACAAAGGGCGCCTGGTGAATGAACTGGGAATTTTGTTCAGTTACCAGCCGAATACCTACCGGGAGGAGAACATACGTATTTCTGTGCAATTCGACTCAACGGATGAGTAAGTTTAATATCACTCCAATATTTGTGTTCAGCTGTTCTGGGACAGTGTTGAAACACAACTTAACACTGATTTCTAGTCGTGTCTCTTGGAAGCACAAACAAAGTAGTTTGACTTTCACAACGACACACAGCGTCTCCAGAACATGGCGCCCGCAGCAACACT
>JAUCMT010000043.1:14774708-14788741 GCA_032357475.1 Enteromius thamalakanensis
ACACTACAGACAGAATCATAGCTCCGCCTTCTTTCTTTCTGGAAACATTTGGAAATAAACCCACTCTGTGACGGAGAAAAGTGGAGGCGTGTTTAAACAAGTCGTTTTAGAGGGATGTGCACAAATTATAAGTTTTATAAAGAATATCTCTTTGGTTTTGAAACTTTAATCTTTGTAACTGAGGGATCTTATCTCTGCACTAACAGCTCGTAATACTCCAAAGAGAAAGATACACTTGAGATCGCATCATATGACCCCTTTAAACCAATATCAAGATCATTATGTTATGGGTATGAAGTTATACTGATGTCGTCCTTCTCAGATGGAGCTACAAGTGTGTGGACCTCCTGGGCTCCATACAGGCCAACTACATAGGCACCAACTACAAACTTCTTCAGTTCAGTGTATATGGAGTGGCTCCTGACTCCGTTTACTTCATAGACACTGTTTACCTTGGACGTCAAATCCCTGCTTTGGATTCTAATGGTAAATAAGTTTTTAATAAATAAAATAATAGCATGGATGTAAAAACACTGGATAATGTAACTTATTAATTATATATAATTATAGCATGCATCTATCCTCAAATCGTTTTTTTATTTTATTTTGAAGTGGTGACATATTCTATTTTCTTTCTCTCCACATGTTCAGTTGTCGTCCACAGACGAAGACCACCTGCTCTAGCCAATTTAGGACTTTTCTTTGTAAACATCTCTGTCAGCAAACAAGCAAATGCTTCACAAGTCAGCTACGAGATCACAGCGACGCCTTACAACTGTGGCTTTGGTGTTCCTCGGTTAGAAATAGGATTTCTGGAGGTGAGTTCATATGAAGTTCAACTGAAACTCATTGATAATCTCGCTGATATGACGGGTGATGGGTGACAACAAAATATCTTTGTAGAGTTTATCTCTACATCACTGAATTGTTTCCTGCAGATAATTGTTTTGTTGAGTGATCCATGATCCATTTCTCAATCTTCAATTTTGTCCAACAGACAATGGCCAACAGCACAGGGGACAGACTGATTCAAAAACAGGGGAACGCTACCGTCACCATTATGCGCCCTCAAAAAGCCAGCCCACCTCTTTCAGGCACTTTTGACGTTGAGTTATCTGGCCGTCGTGTTGAAGGTAAATAAAATAAATCAGTAAATTGTATTTCAGGTATCTGCACTACAGATTCAGTCTTGAAATTCTTTGCTGACGTACATTCGCCACAGACTTTCAAGTGGTTTAACTGGTTTTTCATTTATATGCGCGGTGTTTGTTTCTCAGGCCTGGCTGTAGACATCAGCGCAGCGGACCTGCAGTACGCTCTTCAGGGGATCCCAGAGCTCGGCCAGCTGCAGGTGCAGAGATCTGGAGACTGCCGGGGCTACAGCTGGAACATCCAGTGGCTCACCATGCCTGGAGATCAGCCTCTGTTAAAGGCAAGAAAGAGCTCAGAGTGCTGGTGCAATACACCAAGGTTCTCCAAATCTGCAGGGCGACTGCTAATGAGAAATGCTAATGTTAAAAAATTAAGTGTTTAGTTCAAAAAAAGTCATGTGCATAATAAAAAAATCAACTGCATACATTTAAAATTTTAAAATATACTTCAAAAGTCAACATGTTGTTTTATACTTAAAAATGACATGAGTAAAAGACTAAAATAGAAAACAATCATTTTAAATATTAGTATTTTTGATCAAATAAATGCAGCGCTTTTGAGCATATAAGAATTGAAAAATGTAAATAAAATAACATTTACAAATGTTATCGACCCCAGATTTTGTAAATTAATATGTTAACTACCATGAATGAATAATGAGCAATACATTTATTACAGTTTTAGTAATTATTCTTAATATTAGTTATGGGAATACAGTTGTTCACAGTTAGTTCATGTTAATTCAGGGTGCATTAATTAATGTTAATAAGCACAACAATAAGTACATTTTAAATTTAAAATTAACTCAAATTAATAAATGCTGAAAAAATTTAGTTTATTCTAACAACATGCAACGTGATGACACGAACATCCAATAAAAGGTATCTTTTTAATGTTAATCCGATTTTTTTCAAAGTGTATGACAGTGGATAATGTGTTTTATTTTAAGTTAAACATATGAGTCTAAATATCATATTGCAAGACCTTATAGCCATACTAAAGCAACTTTACCTCAGATCTTAAAAAAAAATTGTGAAAACTCACACAAACCAAGCAGTGTATTCATCTGTATACTTTATTTCCTTTTATGTAAAGCACTTTGAATTACCATTGTATATGAAATGTGGAATAGAAATAAATTTGCCTTGCCTTGCCTGGTATCAGTCACTCTGTATGTATATTTAAGGATGTTAAAAAATCTTTAATAGTTATTAAAAAGATTACAAAGGTATCCATTTCGTTGCAAAAGCATTGCGCTTTCAGAAACAAACGAACATTTATGATTGGCTGTAATATTTGACTGATTCTGTCGTGTCGTGGTGACACCCAAATCTTGTCGCATCACGTGTGTATCTGAATCTCCTCAAACACTTAATTTCATACCCGGCTGAATTAACATGTTTTAATAATTTCAACCAGATCAATGCTTCCAATGTGGTTGGTGTGAACCCTTCAGTGACATCACGCGAGATTGAGAAAGGAGGCATCTTCAAACAGAGAATTATGGGAGACCTTCTGCGTGTGCCTACAAATAAACCACAGGTGCCTTTTTTACTTTCTGCTTTTACTGCAATAATTATGTTTGTCCAACACACATTGGTCATATAGATGAAGCTTGTTTTTAAAGGCTTTTCCTCATGTTACCTGATGCCGTGTAGCGTGCAGATTTCAATAGTGCTACGTAGCGGGTCAGTTGAAGTGTGGTCTGGTTGTGTTGCTCTGTTTGAATATCCACTGTTCAGGGGATTTCACATGTCGAGAGGATTACGGCTAAACCAAAGCATGAAAGGTTCATTTGTGTTATTACAGACAGACAGGTGTGCATTCTGTAGTCTGAATGTTATCCTCATAATATTTGATTCCAGTAACTAATGAAAGTCCTTACAAAATACAAACCATTACATATAGTATAAGGGTAAACATTAAAAATAATATGAATCAATTTAGCATTGATTTGCACACACAACAGTTGAGAAATACTGCTTTTAGGATGTATAACAACTGAAATGCATATTCCCGTGCTTGTTTTTTTTTTTAAGGTTGAAGTTTTCATTAACGGCATCCCATCGTGGTGTTCAGGAGATTGTGGTTTCACTTGGAGTGAGTCAAAGACCCCAAAAGTGACCAGGATTTCTCCTACACAAGGTAATGATCAAGGCTCATATAAAAGCTATCATCTCCATTCATATTGGTATTTAGTGGTTTATACTACTGTCATAATTTGTCGTTCAGGATCCAGCGGTCTGGGAACAGTTCTTACTATAAACGGATCTGGTTTTGATGGTGGAAACGTCACTGTAAAGACTGGAGACGTGGAATGCTCTGTTCTACAGGTTACCAGTGAGTCAAACCCAACCAATCTGTTTTTTCTCAAGGGACAAACAGCATTCAGATGGCATATGTCTCTTTTGATAAAAGAATGCAAAAAGCATCATATAATTTGTCATTTTTAATAATAATAATAATTTACGTACTGTACCCTCATTTGACTGATTTTCTTCTGTGAAACACAAAAAGTGTCGTATCATGCTCAGATGACTTTTACACTCTATTCTAAAGTGTTCCATTTCCAATAAGAAATTTAAATCCTAATTTTAACAAAAAATTATGCTTACAGTGGTGATGTGCTGACAGAATTTTCCTTTAAGTTTAATATTTCCTTATACACCTGATCATTTATTTGTGTTTCAGACACTTCTATAACCTGCCAGGTCGGTCCTGCAAGTGCAGGCGTACAGCCAGTCTCTCTGAGTTTCTCTTTGGTGGGAAATGCCCAAAACCACAATGACAGCAGCTTTAACTTCACACACCTGTTAGGAGTCACCTCTATAAACCCCACCACAGGAAGTGTGGCAGGTACATATCGCACTACACTTCCCTATGCATAATAGTGTGTGAATAAATTATTTATATATATATATATATATATATATACAGAAGTATTTGTTGCTTGCTTATGTATGAAAGCCCATTTCCGCCACGTAAAAAAAAAATCTAAATGATGACTTACTTATAATTATTAGATAATTATGACTCGGTAAATTTAAATTTAGCTAAATTGAAATTACGAGATAAAAAGTCGCACTTATGATTTACTTAAGTCATAATTATGAGATAAAAAGTCAAGATTATTACTTAATTGCGACTTTTATCTCATGATTGTGACTTAAGTTGAATTTACTTAATATTTAATAAAGTCGAAATTACAAGAAAAAAAACGAAACGTGTTTATGATTTACTTAAGTAAGAATTACGAGATAAACCCCCAGTTTCAAGGCTTAAGCTAGTCCCAGACTAAATTGCATGTTTGAGCGGTCTCAGATGAAAATATCTTAGCTCTGATATATCTTAAAACATGTCGGCGTCATTGTTCTGTGTTAAGATGCTCACCTGTAATATTGTCTTATAAGGCATTTTTGTAAAAGTTGCTTAAACACCTTAATTTAACTAATGCCTAGTCCTGGCTTAAGCTAAGCCCTGTTTGTGAAACCGGGCCAAAAAGTATGACTTAAGTCACAATTATGAGATAAAAGTCACAAATTAAGACTTACTAAATCGAAATTACGACTTGCATCGAAATTATGACGTACTAAATTTAAATTCAACAGACGCAATTATGACTAACTTAAGTTATAGTTATGAGATAAAAAGTCATAATTATGATTTACTAAGTTGAAAAAGTTACAGTTATGACTTTACAAGTAAGAATTAACTTAATGAATTTAAAAACACAGAAAATCACAGAAAAGTGGTCTTTAATGATAACTTGTTGAAAACTTAATAATTTGTTTCGTCCAACCTGGTTTCAAGTGTTATCCCAACATATCTTAAAACATTTAATTGATCTTTTTCTGTATGTCTTGACAGGAGGGACAATTCTGACAGTATCTGGCTTTGGATTCAGTGATGAAACCGCAGTCACCATTAACACTCTACCATGTAACATTATACAAGTGGCTCTTTCCCAGCTGAGCTGCATAGTTCCAGCTGTGAGTGAAGAACTTGATTTCCCAAGAAGTTCTCTAAAAGCAGCCAAATTTAAGTTTTTATTATTGTTATATTGCTCTTGGTGAATTCACTAAACAGTTAAAAACTTAATTTCATTTTAAACCTGCATTCACATCCTCTGCAAGCTGACAATCTGCCTAAACTTTAATCTGTCCATGAATCTTGTGTTTAACACAGGGATCAGAAGGTGGTCAGAGAGTAACGCTAACCATGGCAGAGATGACAGCCGTATCAGATGGCTTTTTCACATACAGCCGCCAGTTGACGGCCAATATCACATCTGTGAGCCCACAAACTACAACAGTATTTGGTAAGGGATTAACATGTATGCCTTTTCCAATTATTTTACCCAATTCAGTACAGATATGTTTCAAAATCCATGTGTTACACTAGAAACTAAACACATAAGCAAGACGCTTGGACGTTTTATATCTAAATTTCAGTGTGTACTCTGTTCTATTTGTAGAATAGAGTTCTCTTGGCACTAAAAACATACTTGTACATCTAAAGCTAGTCTGGGTACTGTTTGAGTATGTCACTGTCTGGGTTTTGTCCTATAGTCGGTCGCATTCAGTGTTTGCAAACAGCCAACAGCTGATTGTATTCTGATCTGAGATAAAGCAGTAAAGTTATACTCCGTGTGTTGAATACGTTCTATTTTTAGAATAGAGTTCTCTTGCCTTTATTCACAAGAATGCAGAGTATAAATAAGGATCACTGAGCTTTCAGATGAGTTCATACAAAGATTTAATCCTTTCACTATTCAACATGTAATAGCACTTCAATTATGTGTCAATCAAAAACTAGACTAGACTAGACTTTGGACATGGAAATAATGTCATAATTATGTGTGCTGTACACGCAAATCTAAAATGAACAGCTACCAACACAACTTCTGGGCATGAATCTTCTAATAAATAAATTAAATTGAATATTTAGTTATGGAGGGACAAACGTCAAGCATTTTAGATAAAGACCTAATAAGGAGGAAGTCTCTAGAAGACGTCCACGTTTTCTTTAGCAACCGTCTTTATATTAAGTTTAATATCTAATTTGAATCAGGCACATCTCTTAGATCAGAGAAGGACAGACTGTGACTGCACAGTAATCCATGTCTTATGGTCCATTTTTACTCTCAAATTTTGTTTTCAATCACCTGCCTTTATTCCTTAAGACACTCTTACATTGCTGATTGCAACAGAAAGTTACGTGACAAATAAAAGTGTACCAGTGTATAATTATGTCTAAAAACAGGGCCAAATACCATACAAATAAATACTGGTTAGCTTCTCTTCTTTGAGACAAGATAATGAAGATAAAAGTCATAGGATACAAACAAACAGGTAAAATCACATTCAAGTGTCAAGTGTCTTTCTCCATCCCATTGTTCTGATCTGCGTTTACATCTTAGTTACAGCTGTAAACCCCCATATGGCCTCCAGACAAACCTCTTTTCCAGCTCTTTTGTGCAGGTCAGATAATTGCACTGGCTTTAGCTTATGTCACGCAAACAGGAAAGCCGGTTTGGCTGCAGTGAAGGACAATCAACAGCGTGACGGTTATTAAAACACTCCAGACAATAAACGCTCAAAGCAGTTTCAGCATATCTAACCTCCTTATACCTTCTTCATCGTTTGTTATAAAGGACGCAGGATTCTCAGCATCTTGGGCACAAATTTTGGTACGCATGTTAATGGCAGCTCTGTTCTGATTGGCGAGGCTAAATGTGAAATCCAGGAGTGGACCAATGAGAACATCACCTGCCTGTTACCCACACTCCCCCCGGCTGAGTACAGTGTTCATGTGAGAGTCGGAAACCAGGGTTACCCCTTAACCAGGTCTCACATCACTTTTTCTACTCTTTAAAATCAGATTTTAAACTAGCATATATCATGCTACAACTGTGAAAGAATACTATTTAATATCCAAAAAGGGTAACACAAGATGTGAAAAATACAGAGTAATTACCTAGTTAGTACTTAGTAGTAGCTGTTGTACCTACAGTACATAAAACAAAATGTACGTACCATGTAACTAAGTTACAGTTTGTAATTATGTATATGTAACGGGCTGCTATGGTTACACATTTGTTACAGACCGAGTCTGTTACTCAGCTACTTATGTAACCAAAAGATTGTCACATGTGTCACAGATTTTATACAACGTAATTATAAATTCTAGTACACACAGACATAAGCTACTTAATATAAAGTGTACCAAGATTGTACTTAAGTGTGTAACAGACTCTGCGTGTAACAAATGTTACATCTACACAATTACAAACTGTCCCATGACTTAGTTACATGATGAGTACATTTTATTTCATTTAATGGTTACAATACCTAATTAGCTGCAAATAAAGTGTTACCCCAAAAAAGTCAAAGCAACTGCACAATGACAATTTAGTCAAAATTAAAGCTTTTTATAGTTACTAAATGTTTGTTTTCTTTTGTGTGCAGTGCTGGTGTTAAAACCACTATAGAGTATGTTCTAGAGGTGACTGGTTTCTCTCCATCTCTGGGGTCTTTGTATGGAGGAACCACCGTCACGATCACTGGCTCTGGGTTCAGTTCTGTCGTAGCGGATAACAGTGTAACTCTGGGTAAGACAAGAAGACCACCACAGGAAATAATGTATCAGCATTCTTTAAAACATTTCCTGTGTAATACTTGAATTTCAACTCTTCACCGAAACCAGTCATTTCCAGATCATTTACTCCAGTCACGGTTATGACTCTGTGTGTTTCATACAGGAGACAGAGAGTGCCGAGTGACAGCTGCTTCAGATCATCACCTGGAGTGTGTGACCCAGTCTAGAGATAAAACGCATACTGTGACTAACCAAGGTTTACACCCTGGTAATATCGCTTTACTTTTATCTCTTGTTCCGTCACGCACACAACACCTGAATACATCAGAGAGAGGAACAATGGCTGTCAGCACAATGACACAATGTCTCGTCATGTCAAAGTCTTATCAAATACTTCAGCTGCCAGCAAGCTGCATTCTTCATTGCACTGTTTAAGCAGAAGTTTAAGGCTTTTTAAGAGCTATGAAAGTATTGTTGACATTTTAATGTGTTACCAATTGGAATTTCAGTTTACATTTTTCTGCAAAAATTATGTGAGCACTTTATTTTAAGGTGTCATAATACAGAGTAACTACCTAATTAGATACTTAGTTGTAGACATTGTACTTACTGTACATGAAATAAAATGTACTTATCATGTAACTAAGTTCTGGAACAGCCTGTAATAAGAGTTTGTAATTATGTAGATGTAACAGACAGCTACTGTTACACAGACCGACAACAGCTACTACTAAGTACTTATTACTCTGTGTTATGGATATCTTAAAATAAAGTGTTATTGAAATGATTAAATTGCAAGGGGAAAAAATTAATACAATTATTTTAAGTCATAGAAATAGATGCAACTTAAACTTAATGAACATGTTATGGCAATAAAAAAAAAGTAATGCAGAAGGGATGGAAATGTAATAATTTTCTATAAGTGTTATAAAAAGAGATGATAAATACAATTTGAAAGTAATAGAAATGTCATGAAAATAAATCAAATATTAAAGGTTCATGAACAATTTAGAGAAATAAGAATGGAATTGAATGAAATCTTTCACTTTTATTTTGGTGTGCAATCTAAAATATATTTATCTAGTCTGATTAAGTTACATCGTGGGATCCGCAGAGATAATATTTAGTGTTTTGTGTAACACTTGCATAGAGTTAATGATATCTTGTGTTTTCAGTGTATGGTCAGGGGTATGTCTGGAGCCCGGCTGCGTTAATAGTCTCAGTGGGGGACACAGTGGCTTGGCGCTGGGATGCACCAGCTTTTGTGTCCGGTCTGGGCTACAGCGTCTTCAGTGTGTCCAGTCCCAGCAGCACAGACTATGATGGCATTAGCTTCAGCAGTGGAGACACCCAGACTGCCAAAGGTACAAACAACAGCAACAGCTACTGCTATCCACCTCAGCACTGCTCGTTCTAATTTACATTAAGCAGGACAAACAAAACTGTACGTATAGTTTATGCCATTTTAATTTACAAATAGGACAAACAATACTATAACACAAAATTTGACTGAACATGTTTTTAAAAACTGGCCTTTCACTTGAACAGTTCACCCAAAAATGAAAATTCCCCAATTTCCTAAAACCCATCAATCTGCATTTAATTTGTATGGGAAAAGTATGCATACAAATAGATGTGAATTGAATTTAATTACAATTTGCAATCTTACACGGGACAATTAAAGTCTTGGACATAATGTTTTGAACATAAAATTTAACTTTCTAATCGAAAGCTGTCTTACTAAAGTATTTCATTGTTGTAAAATGTACATGATCTTCTTTGTCACATTGTCTGTGAAACAGTGTTTGTCTTGTGTTTGTCTCGACTGTTGCTTAGAATTTGTATAAGAGTCTCTTATTTGTGCGAGTGTCAGATTTCATGAAGCGTAAACTCAAGATGTCTGCTCTCTACTTAACTACATATAATGCCAACATAATGACATAGCAGTCACTGTGTAGAAAACAATGTCCTATTTTGCAGTTTACTGTATTACGCAGTTTAGCCGTAAAGTGTAAGTTTGATTTCCTGTAAAGTTACTGAAGACAATGAGTTGGAGGTGTGGTGCCAGTTTGTTTGAGGAACATAATTTAATTCTACTGTTCTTTGTGCACATGTCTGTGTTTTACCAAAAGGTTTTTTTGCCTACCGTTTCACGTCTCCTGGAGTCTACTACTATAGCAGCGGTTTCATCGACTCTGGAAAGCAGAGGACGCTTCAGGGAGTGGTGACGGTAATGCCACTCATCGACAGCACTGTTGAGCTTCAGGTGCTTGTGACAGGAATACATGCGTCTATGAATATAGGTACATCTGAAACGCTTTGATAAGTATTTTTTCCACAACAAAATATATACATACAATCTTTAGCTTAAGGAATTTGTGTTCTCCCCAGTTTTACAAGAAATGAACTCGTCTGACTCCGTGTGTGCGGCCACCTCTGACTGTTTCCGAGAACAGCTGGAATACAATGTGACATCAGACAGCCTCTATAGTTTTACTTCCTGTGCCAGTCCCACTGTGGACCAGATTACGCCCGACCATGGCACTACTCATGACATCATCAGAATCCACGGCTCTGGCTTTAGCAGCATTAACTGTGCGAACGAGGTAAACAAGGTTTAGAAAGATTCTTTAGTAATAGTAATAGTTTTTACAATTATTTTTAATCTACTTGATAAAAAACACAGATTTGCAAGGTACAATCTTTGAAATGAAAATTTTTATCCTGTTCTGAGGATTTCTTAATAATTTAATTGGTGAAATGACACTTTTTTTGTTAGAAATAAGATGGTTCTGCAGAACCAGAAAGCCCCTGTTATGGGTAATGAAAGGTTCATACTTTGGTTTTAGGAGTCCCTGATAACAAGTTGACATGCATGCAAGGTCAAAACACTTTCATTATCTTATATGCATTTATTTTTATCTTAGTTGTTCAATGACTTCCAAACGATTATCACCCCTACTTTGCGTTACGCTAAGCTGTGGTGATTGGTCCGAAGGGTCGATTTAATTAAAAGCAGTGTTACGCCGTCCGCCATTTTAGAGAAAATCACAACGCATGTGTAAGCAACCACAGATTACCTTCATGTGTGCTTTCCCATGAACATAAACAATACTGATTGCTTCAAATTCGTTAAAGCTTGTTTATGCGTTGCGTTGTGATACACTTTAAAATGAAGGAAGACGTAACTCAGGAGAGAAGAATGGGAGTAAATTATGTTATTTTTGTTTTCTTCACGCAAAAAAAGTATTCTTGTAGCATTGCAAAACTGAAGTTGATTCACTGATGTCAGACTGTTTTACTGGTGTTTTTACTATGTTTCTGGATATGGATCATTTCAGTTGTGTTGCTGTTTATGGAGGGTCAGATAGTTCTCTGATATCATCAGAAATATCTCAATTTGTGTTCTTAAGATTTTTGGGTGAACTAACCCTTTAAAGGCTCCAAAAACACCCAGCGGCAACAAGTTGGCAAACAATATGCTAATGTTTCATGCAACATTACATAAGGATTCACTTTAAAAATGGCTTGTTTCAATAATTCCGAATCAACTCTTTTAAGAGACAATAACTTTATCCACAGTGCTCTTTTAGAATCCATAATAGGGTCACTTTAAAATCCAGGACACTTAATAATTTTTGAAATATCATCAAGATGTACATGCTTAACCTTTTTTTTTTCAGGTCAAAATTGGCGATCGTCCATGTAACATCATCAACAGCACCTTCACTGAGATCCAATGCCAGCTCAGTCCTGACAGCGGGGCACCAGTGGGCATCCCGTTACCTGTAACTGTCCAAGTCAACAACCTTGGCACTGCCATCCTGACCATGCCGAAAGAGTATGACCGCAGGTTTGTGGTTCTACCAGTGATAGATTCCATCTTTCCCTTGGTGGGCAGCACTACAGGGCACACGCGTCTCTTCATCTCTGGTTCTGGCTTCTCAAACGGTTTAATTACAGTAGCAGGCGTTGCATGCAATGTGGTTTCCATGGACTACTCCCACGCAGTGTGCAATACCTCACCATCTGAAGCTTGCAGAGGAGATGTTGTAGTTTACGCCAATTCCATCTCTTCCTCATGCAGTTTCGATTGTAAGTTTGAATATTCCGAATCCATCGCACCAAACGTCTCCGCGGTGCTGCCTAACTCAGTCAGTGGAAACGCCACCACTGTAGTGATCACCGGCAGTGGGTTTGGGAACGATTCTGCCAATATAGCGGTATCTGCAGCCAGGATCCCTCTGGAAGTCATAGAGGTCAATGATAGCAGTATCAGGGTTTTAGTTGGCGCCCTTCCCGCCGGTACACACATCCTACAGGTGGTGGTGATGAGCAAAGGTCTCGCCACAGGAGATAAAACCCTGACCAGCGTAGCACAAGCCAGCATCAACCCAACATCAGGCAGCATTGCTGGAGGAACGCCACTCTTGATCACAGGAAATGGCTTTGTGGCGGGAAACACGACTGTGAGGCTCGCTAACTCCCCCTGCAGGATTGTAGATGTCACTCCAGATACGGTGCGGTGCATGACACCTCCTCTCACCGAGGGACAGGTGCAGGTGAACATTAAGGTGTTTGACGTTGTGTATCCAACTCAACTTTTCAACTACTCTAAGGGACAAACTCCAAACATCACCTCCGTTAGTCCTAGAACAGGTATGAACAAGCATTTACTGTAGAAAACTGCAATGATGGCATATCTTTGTAGGCCAATCCTGGAAGTTAGCATCACCTTGGTTCCCTCGACAAAAAAACAATAGGGTTTTTCCAATGGCTTTTGTTTTAATTTAGAAAAACTCCTATTTGGCCAGTTTTGAGGGGATTATTTCGAATGTGTTTTATGTCATATGGGTCATTCCTGGTATGCGGTAACATTTTGGCGTCATACATTTTGGCGTCATACATTTTGGGAAAAAAGTTATATATATTGCATGTTTTTATCATTCTAACAAAATAGTGTCATGTTTAAATATATGGAACACATACAGGCCAAGCTCGGGATTCTATTAGAATTTCCACCCTGTTCTATAGTAACAGGGTGGAAATTTTGTGCTAAATTAGCTGTTTTTTTAAATGATCAACACTTAGCTCATTAACCTTCTACAAATGAACATAACCTTTCTAACTGTGTCAGATATGTTTCTTTGGTTTTTATTGTTGGGACAAACATTCGCCATAATATAGCCTAACAGGGTGGAACTTTAAGAGTGGGACGAGCAGGAGAACATTTCTAAAACTTCAAAAAAAAAAAATAATAATAATTAAAAGGCGACATTCGTTTGCACAGTTAAATTACAGCTGAAAAAACAAACAATATCACTTCTTGATCTCAGTGGAACTATTTTGTAAGGCTTGGAAGTTCATCCTAACAGGGTGGAAAATGAGACAGAAAAGTCACTGTATAACAGGAATGCCAATGCTGTACAATAAATAACTGGAAGTGTTTAAATGCTAACTCATTTCCAAGTTTTGGCCTACAAATATAAGTCATGCCTGCAGCATGCTATTGAAGTACTGAATATCACAACACATTGTAGTAATACTACCGACATAATACTTTCCTTGTAGGTCCAGTTGGAACTCAGATCACCGTCTCTGGTTTTGGCTTTGGCACAGATGTAACTCTCATCTCCTTCGAGATCGGTGGTGTGCCCTGTAGTGTGTCATCCGTCACAGATACACAGTTGCTGTGCAATGTTGGGGAACATGCGGGTGGAACCTTTCCAGTCATATTTCGCCATAATATCAAGGGTTATGCCTTGACCCAGTCTGTCTTTACCTATGAGCTGCTTCTAACAGGAGTCACACCAAATGAAGGTAATTATAAGCGCTTAAGATGAATCCCACACCTACAGTAAAAGATTTGTTAATATGGAATGTGTGTAAATTTGTTACATGACAATTGGTATAAGTTGCTAGTAAATACAATATAAATCGATTGAAACTTATATATCGTTATTCTACTGTTCCTTAAAGATCTAATACACATACTGTAAGTCTCAAAGGTACAGCAGCGTATTGCCTCTGTTAATGTATTCATTGTGATGTCACAAAAATAATCGTTACTAATAGGGCAGTGGTTTTCAACCTGTGGGCCGCAGCCCCCTAGTGGGCCGTGATGGTATTGCAGGGGGGCCGTCAATTATTATTAGTAGAAATTGTAATATTGTTAATATAATAAAAAATGTCTAGTTTGCTGATCCATTATGTATATTTTCTGTTTATTTAATACATTACCAGTTTATTCAATAAAGACAATTAACAGCCTTGCTTCTGAGTAC
>JAUCMT010000043.1:14788841-14811282 GCA_032357475.1 Enteromius thamalakanensis
GAAAAACTTGTTGCATCTTTCCCAAAAAGACTCATGGCTGTATTCGATCAAAAGGGTGCTTCTACTAAATACTGAGGAAAGGGTCTGAATACTTAAGATCATGCGATATTTCAGTTTTTTTTTTTCTTTTTTTTTTTTATAAATCTGCAAAAATTCTGTGTTTTTCGGTCAATATGTGGTGCTGTGTGTACATCAATGAGTAAATTAAAGGATTTTAGCAAATGGCTGCAATATAACAAAGAGTGAAAAATTTAAGGGGTCTGAATACTTTCGTACCCACTGTACACACACACATAAAAAGGCCCCTGATCCAGCTGACTTTTGTGGCCCATTCTTAGTGTCACATTCACATCATGTAGTACAGCAATCTTTTGAAGCAGTAATATTACTAAATGATTAACATTTGAGATCATTATCGGATACAAAGAACTTCATAAGGATGTATGTCGTCGAGGTCAACATGAAGAATTACTTTTCAAATTAGAAATGTGCATGACTTTCAGAATGACGTGCAGAGATTTGCTGGTCGATCTATAATAACTTCACGCCCCGGCTGATAATGAAATTATTCATGTTTTAGAAGGATTTCTCAAATCCAGATTGGCCTGAAATCCAATTATGCGTTTGCTCAGCGGAGAACATTTTTCATAAGGAAAAAAGGCAATGAGAAGTTAATAATGAACTACCAACTGTTCTGTTAAACAGTACAAAATTATGCCAGTATAGGCAATATGTTGTCTGACATTAGACCTACAAAGTGGAAACCAAGGTCAAAGCCTTTAGGATAGAAAATATGCAGTCTCTCCGACTCCTCCGTGGAAGATTTTACAGCAGATCAATGATCCCAGAGGCCTCATATCGCAGGAGAGCTAACAGAAGCTTTTTTATTTTTAATAGCGTTAGTCTATAGTCTGTTCAGCATGCTTTCTGTTTTGGGATTTGGCTAAAACTATCTTTCGCCGAAGGCATGCCGTTTATTGCTAATATTACTATAATTCAGGCAATTATGCTGAAATATTGTTTCCTGATGGGAAAAGTCAGCAGTGCTGCATTACAGCATTTTGCCATTTATGTTTCTCATGCAGAAAGCTGTAATCGTTTGAGGCCTCTATATGTTGTTACTGTACTTAACAAAATAGTCTTCAGTGGCTACATCTGTTTAACTCAAAGAGGAAATAAGAAACGATCAACTCTTCACAACAGTCTGAATGCATGTCACTTCAAAAACGGCCCTTGTTTTGGTTTCATCTCATGCATTTTGACTGACAGGCTCTAGACACGCGGCTCTCCTTGAGTGCCCATTCTCCACACGTAATTACCCATAATCACTTGTACATCCTGAGGAGGATTTGCTCCACTGAAAGTCTTCGAGAGCCAGGGACGAATGCAGGCCTCTTTAAGTGGCAAAATCAGAGAGAGAGAAAAAAAAAAAGAAAATCAATGTGGTCAACAGCTCGATGGGTCAGAGACCGATAGACCTTCATCTGAGCATGCCTATCATACATTGCTACACTTTCCCTTTTCTTTTGCGAGACCTTCATCTACGATTATTCCTCCAGCGCTCTCTCTTTACTTTCACTGTCCTTTTAAAGCATTTAGTTGGCATGTAACTCCACAATTTATTACCACTGCCCAGAAATTTCATATTCAGATGTTATCATTAGCATTCATATTCAGCATTGGAATTCAAACGGATACAGTGGCACGCTGCTCGCTGAATGCATGTTTTCTTATATGCATGAAATATGAATGATTTTGTGTGTAGCCTGTAAATGAAGCCCATCAATCCATAAGATCAATGTTACGCTGACATATAGTTCATGACCATGATTGAAAAATATATCCATTTCATTGAATGATCAATCACGTTGCCCAACAATAAAGATTTTTTTCTTGGCCTGACAATATTTTAAAAAAATTAATAAAAAATACATTTCGTATATATCCAGGAAATTCTATGGCTATAATGTAAATGTAGTTATTTATTAACGTGTTGACTTCATGCAAGCATCAAGGCTATTCTCATGGAGCTCTCTGAATAAATTATCCAAGGTATACAATTACAATAAAAGGTTATTAAAGATGGACACTGGTCTATAATGTAAACACATGTGGTTATTAATGAATTCATACACTGTAAAAGGATTTGCTGTAATTATGCAGCTGGATGCCAGTACTATGTAAATTTATTAGGGATGTGACGGGATCTCGTGGCATGATGTGAGTTCGTTTTATCGCTTCCAGTGAGCCCTACTGATGACGGAAATGGCGTAATGTATGTAAAAAATCTGTGCTGCAATTCAACAAAACTTATTTCAGCCAAAATGTATTTAAAATCATCCAACAACTGCATCAACAAGACCATGTGCAACCGATAAAGAGAAATGACTTAACTACTTGAGAAAAAGTTTGGCTTAATAAACATCAGAGATGAGAGAATCCAGACAAATGAGGAACAAGGTGATAATTCAAGAACGTCTGTGCAAAGACTGTAAAGATCCAGATGAGAGAATATTTACAAGACATTCATGAGAAGGAAGAAATTAATTCTTAACACCCACTTCACTCCTGTTACACAGCCCAAGACAAAACTCACATTCACGAAGCTAAATCTAAAATATACTGCAAAACTAATTAGCAAGTAAATATTACATTTCAGCAAAGCACTAAAGATATATTTATCTTGTTGTCTGGTCAAATTATTTTAGCACAAAATCAAAGCAGATGAACGAGACCGCTAATGAGTTAACACCAGAAAAAACCTACAGCACTGTGTGCATATTAATTATACATATTTTCATTTAATGTCAGAAAATGTCTGAAAGATACAAATATAGTCAATACAGATGATATGTAGATGTATACACAATCTCTATTTTAAAGGCTTTTTAAAATCTGCATGGGCTGTAATAGCACTACAGCTTTAACACACTTGGTTTAACAGCTCAGAATCAACTAGAAGACATAATGATCCATTTCCATGAGATTACATACAAGGATGCAGTTTAATGCTGCGTTCTGTAACTAAAATAAAACACCTGCTTCAGTTTCATTTGTAAATAATGATTTTCTATTAAATCCTAACGCCTGCTCCAAACTTTAGATTTAACACATAACAGTGCATGCATAACAGTTATTTATCTGGAAAGTAAAAGCATGTAACTCATTTAAAGGTCCATTGAACAAAACATGAAACACTCCACACTCATTTCAGTGTGATTTCTCATGGGGCGTCCACTGGAGGGCGATGTCGCTGGCGACTACAGGCTTTTAATGGCAGCACAGCTTGCAGTGTCAACACTGAATTATGCAGACTAAAGACCTCTGTACTACTTTTAAGGGTTGCCTTATGGAGTAAAGCCCCGAGGGCAGTTCTTCTGCATGCTTACCGCCTTGGGTAAATGTAAAAACCCCTAAAACTGAAGTGTGCAAGTTTTTTTTGATGCTAAAATACTTTGTTCTGTCCCAGTTTGCAAACAGCTGACACCCAACGGTAATCTAGTCTGTCGATTAAGAAAACAAGACTCAATTCCTTCACTTTAAACCGTCGCTTTCAGCCAAAATACAACTTATAATCCATAAACACACCTCTTCCAGTGGGAAAGTCCATGTTTTCGGTTTGTTTAGAAAAGTGTTTGATCTGTGCATATTTCTCTCCTGATTCAGATGAGATGACTTTTTCATTAAAGAAAGGGTTATTATGGATTATGGATTTGTATTTTAGCCAGAAGCAATGGTTTGAAGTTACAAAACGTCTTAATTGTAACGCAGTTTCTTACTAACACACAGCTTTTATCTTCTCCAGATGACTGACTGGAGTGGTGTGGCTCACTTGAGATGTTTTTTTCTGACTCATTCTGACGGCACCCATTCACTGCAGAGCATCCATTGCTGAGACACTATGCAATGCTATATTTTTCCAAATGCACTCCAATGAAAAAACAAACTCTTGGATGGCCTAAAGATGAGTAACGTCCTGCAAATTTTCATTTTTGGGTGAACTATTCCCTTAAGAACATATGACCCACAAACAGCAACCATCCATCACTGTAATAGAGAACAAAAACTCAAACATATTAGTTTGAAATCAATAAAGGAATTATAGCTCTACATTTGACCTAATGGCATTTCCCAGCCAGGAAGTCCAGATCCAAATAATGACAAATGGTTACACGATGGAGGAACAGGAATAGGTTACTTAAATGAAAGATCTTCCCCACAGTTCACTTTTTATTCTTTAATATCAAACCAATAGTGAAGTTTCTTTCATGCTATCGTCAGCAGTCTTACGAACGCCCTCTGCAGTATTTCCCATGGTGCATTTGAAAACCAAATGTGGCATCTCTGGAAAAGAGCTGCTGTAATCTGAAGTGCATTACTGAAACGGTGACGGGAACATGGCGAGTGACAGCCACCCTGCATATTTGATGCTGTATCACTCTCTCTCTCTCTGTTGGCCCACTTTTTATTCCGCACTTTTAAATGTACTTAACCTAAGAATTTCACTTAGTCGTGCATTTCACACGATGACAAAGAATGCATGCATTTCATATGCATTCTATTTATACGCTCTCAAATGAAGCTGAATAATAAAGGAAGAATATGCATTGAAAAAAGAGGATACATGATTCCAAATGAAGACTATAAATCTGTTTTCGGTTTGTCAGGTAGTAGGTAATGAGTTGCTGGTTTTTTTGAATAATTGAAAATGAACAAAGCAAAATAAAAAGTCATATTGCGTTTCCTTTGCTGGTTTTTAATAACTGGGTTTCGCAAATTCAATCTTCCTCATAGCCGAATATGAAAAATGCAAAACAGAGCATGCTGCTTTCTCTAAGCCCAAAAAAGCAGAAGGATTTTTTTTCTCATATCGCCTTGTCAGGTTTTGGTACAGCAATAAGACATTTTGCTCCTCCTGAAATAAACAGACATCAACCTAAACAGTCTGAACATGTACACTGGTTGCAAAAAGTATTTAGAAACTTGAGCTGAACTTAAAATACGCATTTCATTCCACAACAAAAAACATGCACTGAAATGCTATATGCTGTATCATTTAACCCAAGCCAATCCTTACAGTACTGTGGATATTTTTGAGTATAAAAGGGAACTTCGTGTAAATCCATTAGATAAGTTTTAGACCCTGTCCAGATATTCACACTACGCCCTAAGGTCTTCCTTGAAGTGGACACTTTTTGAAAGTGCACTTAGCGGAGTGCGCAAGGGCCCGGATCTGTGAAGAGCAGAATTAGGAAAGTTTTGCACACGTCACTATCTATGTCACTTCTGTTGTGATCAGGACAAACATGGCGCTGGCTGCAGAAAGTGAAATCATTGTACCATCATTTATTATGTTATTATCGCTCATATTCTTTAAAAAAAACGTTTTACTTACACTTAAATATACATTTCTTTTCCATTTGTTTATCTTGCCGACCGGCTTCTTTTTTCTTCTGAGTTTTCCCGGCATCCAACCATAGCAACTGTTTTGCTCCCTCATTGGTTAGCTGTTCGACACGTCACAACACTACAAGGATTCTGGGTAATAGCCTATAGCAGTGGTTTTCAACCTGTGGGCCAGGGGGCCGCCAATTATTATTAAAATCAAAATTGTATTATTGTTAATAAAAAAAAAAAATGTCTAGTTTGCTGATCCGTTATGTATATTTTCTGTTTATTCAATACATTACCAGTTTATTCAATAAAGACAATTAACAGCCTTGCTTCCGAGTACTTAGTTAACCCGACAGAAAAAGCGGGATTGATTAAATTCTTTTGCAGTGGGCCGTGGAAACATATGTGTTTGGCTGTGTGGGCCGTGAGTTAAAAAAGGTTGGGAACCACTGTAATAGGGCATTTTGCTTTAAACAGAATTTAAATTGAATTTGACTTACAAACAGTACTGTTTGAAAGATTGGAATCAAATTAAAGAATTAAGTGAAAACAATAATATTTTGAAAAACTGTAATAATTAAAATAATTCTAATCTATTTGAATATTTATGAAAAGGTCATTTTAAAAAAAGAAAGAAAGAAAGAAAGAGAAACAAAGAATGGATTTCAGAGACACGTAGGTTTCGTTTAGGACAATAAATAATCAGGTCCAATAAAACTAAATCCGGGTCATGAAGCATAACTAGATGAGAAACATTGTCACAAGTGCATTTCAACACTTGCTATCATATTCAAATAAGACTAAAGAGTAAAAAGACACTACAGGATACCTTTGCTCTGTTTTGCTGTAGGAAGTTACGCCGGAGGAGCCATTGTTGCCATTCAAGGTTCTGGATTCGACCCGAACAGCACCAAAGTCCTCATCTGTAACAGAGAGTGTAATGTGCGCCTGCAGAACTCCACGTCTACCCACCTCAACTGTGAAGTCCCACCCAACAATGGCATGTATTATTTAAAAAGCATGCCGTATGTGTCTAGAAATGTTCAGTTAGCAAATCAAAGCCTAATCTATCAAAGTAGGTACTGCTGAACATCCCAGTACACAGTTGTCCATCAAAAGTAAAACATGCCAGGAATGCTTTAACTGAGAGACAAAGACAGATGTGACAAGCTCAGGCCACCAGGTCACAGATGAACAGAGCTGAATAAAGACTGCCCGACTGCATCTTAATGACCGCTTTTGTCTCTTACAGGAACTGAAGCAGAGCGGGCCTGCACAGTCTTAGTGATGAATGGAGGCTACGCTGTCAACCTCACGAACAGCTATACTTACAGATCCTCTCTGACACCTGTTATCACCAGTGTGACGCCGCGCAGAGGAGGAACCGCTGGAGGCACCAGACTCAACATTACCGGCTCAGGTTTCAGGTGCAGAAATGCATTGTACTGAAATTGATTGTCCTTCGATCGCGCTTCAGTACACAATGTTCTCTGTGGCAAATGTTAAAACATTCCAATGCATTGCATACCAACACCTGCTTTATTTTAATATTGTTCATATAGTAGTATAGTTTTTGATGATAATTTTTTTACGTTTTTTTTTGTAATTTATATGTGCTTTAGTAATTAAAAAATTTTGTTTGATAAATTATTAATCATTTTTTTAATTATTTTCATTTTTAGCTTTTAATTATTTTTATTTTAGTTAATTTTAGTTTTAATTTTTAACTTTAATTTAAAGCAATCTACCAATTTTATATAATTGTATTTAGTCATTTCTAAAATGAATTTTTTAAAATAAATTTCATACAATGTGTTCAATATATACTAAACCACAAAATTATGTCATCATTTATTCACCCTCATCTAATTTTTCAAATAAGTCTACCACTAAAATAAATAAAATCAAATAAATTTAAATAAATAAAAATAAATAATACAAAATAATACAAAAATGTAACAAAACTAAAATAAATAAAACAAAATAAAAAATAAATAAGTATATACAGTACGTACATACATACTGTATTATGTCCTAAAAAGTTAAAAAGTCTCATTTGAATAAATAATTGCAGAATTTTCCACTGAAAATGAACATTTTTCTTCCTCGTCTCACCTGTAGCTCAAATGTCAATGAAGTCTCTGTCACAATTGCGGGGTCTGTTTGCGATGTCCAGTCAGCCAGCGAGTCAGAAATCATCTGTGTGACCAACGCTCAGCCCAGATCTCAAGAAACTCAAGTGCGCGTTCAGCTGGGGAACAAAGGAATTGCCCGAATGGTAAACATGCCATAAATACACATATTACAAGAATAATTATAATCATAAAAAGAATTAAGAAATCTGCTTGGAATGTCTGCTCTCTCTTTTAGGATAATGCTTCCTTCTTCTACATTGACGTGTGGTCATCTCCCTATACGTGGGGTGGTCTCCCGCCTCCTGAGGAGGGCATGTTTGCTGTAATCACGGCTGGTCAGACCATCCTCCTGGACACTAGCACACCGGTCCTTAAGATGCTCCTTATCCAAGGTATGTTCATTTAAGCAAATACTACCTTTATAAACAAAGCCTCGACACACTCACAGTTCTCTGAATGCCTGCTTTGTATTTAGGCGGCCGACTGATTTTTGATGAGGCAGACATTGAGCTGCAGGCGGAGAATATTCTGATCACAGATGGTGGAGCTCTGCAGATCGGAACAGAGCAGGCCCCCTTCCAGCATAAGGCCATCATCACACTGCATGGACACCTGCGTTCTACAGAACTTCCTGTCTATGGCACCAAGACCCTGGGTGTTAGAGAGGGGGTGCTGGATCTGCATGGTATGCACTAGAAACATACAACGTTATATTAAATATTTATAAAACAAAACACATAGCTATTTTTATTTAATATAAAGTAAATAAATAATGCTGTATTGTATGGAAGCCTCTGAATAAAAAGTTATTGGGACTTTTTATCTCACAATTCTGACATTTTTCTAACTTTTTCAATTCTGACTCGCAATTGCAAGTTATAAAGTCAGAATTATGAGATATAAACTCACAGTTCTGGTCTTTTTTGGACTTTGTAACTCGCAATTCTTACTTAAGGAGCACAAAATTTATATCATTGATATATCAGAATGATTTGCGAATGAACCATGTGCTGAAAATAAAAAAAAAAAATGTATATGTGATGTGTGAAAAATATGTGATCATATTCTTTATATTTTTAAATTGCAATAATATTTAATGATTTTTTTTTTGTAGTATTTGTGATCAGTAAGAGCAAGAGGCTTCTTTCAAAAATCTTACAGACCCCACATTTTTGAATCTAGGTGTAAATATTAAACGATGTGAAAAAGGCACACCCATAAACACTGAACAAATGAACCTGATTTTTTATTACTTTTTTGTCTGTAACTTGACAAATTGAACGATTTCAGCACTACTGGAAAATTTGCATCGAAAAAGGTCACAATGTCAGAAACACAATCTCCTTCAGAAATTGAAGTAATCTTCACAAAAATAAAAATGACCTACATATTACTCCCAGAAGGCTCAGTTAAGTCAGAAAGCCCCTTAGGTGGGCTTCACAAAAGTGCTAAATTTCCCTGATACAGACACCATAGTGCGTAATCACTCCCCTGAAGTGAGAGGTTTTGTTCAGGGCTTAACTACAATCTTGTTTCACCAGGAATCCCTGTCCCTATGCCATGGACTCGTCTTTCTCAGACTGCACAAAGCGGCTCCAACACGCTGACACTGATGGATGTCGTTACCTGGAAGTCCGGTGATGAAATAATCATCGCTTCCACAGGGCACAGGTATAGTATAGATCGTCGCCCAAACCTGCAGCCAAACTCGGTTTCGGGTTGATTTGATTGAAGCTACTGACTGAAACCGAACTGAACAAGGGCCAAGGAAATGAAAAAGTGCAGTTGTTTTCAATGAAAATTACACCAAATTTATTTAATTTGGGAAAATCTAAACTGTAAATGTTTTACCTTTTTATTCAGATTTGTTTTGGGGAAGAGGGAAAGCAAAATTGTAAATTCAGATCATATTTTATTTCCAAGTACATTTTACCAATCCACATCAATCTCAATAAATACTATTGATTTTGTATTTAATTATAATTATATATAGGTGATAGAGAATTAAATGCCCATGAGAAGGATGCAATACTTAATACTGGCAAAGTTAAGGATTGACCATTGGGCAGCAAAATGCTCATTGGGTCAGCAGAGTCAGAAAAAACATATGTTAACTGCAAAAGAATTAAGAATAATGTCAAGAATTTGTGAGAAACCATCAGGAACCAGTTAGTCTTCAGCACCATCAGAACCGAACTTTCCTGGAGTCTCCACAAGAGCTACGTGTCAGGTTCTCAGAGAAAAATGACCCTTACTTAATGAGAATAACACGCTGAAGTGTTTTAAAATTAATAAAAACAGATTTTTCATAGGCTTTATGGACAGATAAGTTGTGAGTGATTCTTAAAGGAACAGCATCACATCCTCTTGAAGCACTGTTTGAAGAACCTATCTTCCAGAATCTGGCAGTAAGTTTGGGGAGCTCATTTTTAGCCCATCTCCTCTCCCGAAACATCCGTCTTGCAGGGAGTGACTAATAAGAGCTCCTGAAACTTCACTGACCAGAATTTCAAATTGCCTAATAACACGGTGTAATAATGATGTCAATCTAGTATATGTTGTTTTGATGGAATCCACAGACACAGCCAGACGGAGAATGAGTTGAAGAGAATTGCCTCAGTTTCAGCCGACGGGAGGACCCTCACTTTGACCGAACCGCTGCAGTACACTCATCTGGGTGTGTCTGTCACACTGCCTGATGGGACGGTTTTTGAAGCGAGAGCAGAGGTGGGACTTCTTACCAGAAACATCCTTGTCCGTGGATCCAACAACGCGGAGTGGAATGATCAGATTCAGGCTTGCCCCGCTGGATTCAACACAGGTTTGAATGTTGTTTCTCAGCTGTGGGTGGAAAGACAGACAAATGATCATATGTCAGTTCCTTTATAAAGTCATGTAAAAGTCACGGTCAATTCAAGTGACTGTTATCAAGCACATGACCCAATATACTTTTCTGCTTACAGGAGAATTTGCAACCCAGACTTGTTTCCAGGGTAGGTTCGGAGAAGAAGTAGGAAGCGACCAGTTTGGTGGCTGCATCATGTTCCACGCACCACGACCAAACCTAAATCTGGCAATTGGGAGAATTGAGTATGTTGAGGTAATGTTATGAAACTCTTCAAGTCTTTTAAAAGCATTGTCCTCCCAAAAATTTGAATTCTATAATTTCTGACATATTGTACAGTACATGCCTTTTTTTGTGCTTTGGAACACAAAAGAAGATATTTTAAAGTCCCCCTGAAATCAAAATGAAAGTTTTTTGGATGTTAGTATCAATAGCCTTAAGGTTATCTATAAGCCAGTGTGCTGCAAAACAGTGATAAAATGTGCATTTAGAAGATATAAGCATTCAAAACTTGTAGTTCTGTCACTTCACGAATCAAAGATTGTTTTGTTGTTACCACGTGCTTCAGCTTCTTATCAAATCTTCTGGCCAATGAACTACTCCAGAATCTGAAGCGCCTGCCCCCAATAAACAGATGCAGCTGAGATCGGTCACTTATTTCAATACAAGCATTTTTCTGTACGGTGAAAGGCACATAGTGCACAATGTAGGGACCGATTCAGGCAGTTTAAATATGCTTTCAATTGGAGCAAATGAGATCTGGTTTGGCGTTGTGGCACGGTAGCACTCACAGTTTGACCAGACTTTGCCTCTGGTCCAGTGACGTGATTGCATGGAGCAAATCATATGCATATCTAGGGGAATCCATTAGACTGTGGCTGTCAAAAGCAGCTTTACAGAGCTCAACGGCTCTGGCCAGAGCAGATATCAACAAAACGCTATTGGCAATTATAAAAAGGAGGCGGGGTTGCTTGATACAGTATGTCCCCGATATGCCGCCCCTATCTTCCTGATTCAGTTGAAATTATGTCACCACATACAGTATAATAACGCTGCTTATTATTAAAGAATGTTGGTAACCAAGTGTTTCGGGTCTATAAGAGCCTATAAGATATAAGAAAAGCATGTGGAAGGTTCTTGTATTGTTACGTAGTCCCAGTTTCAAGTCCCATGGTATTTATTTTTTCCATACAATGGAAATCAAAGAGACCAAAACCATTGGTTTACCAACATTCTTTAAAATATCTTGGATTCCATCAAGTAAATGATGGCTGAAATTCATTTTCTCCTTTAAGATCTCCTTCAAATCTTTACAATATTTGTCAGTAAATGTCTTTATGTTTGTTATTGTCCTCCTCTAGCTCTTTAATGTCGGACAGGCGTTCCGTTTGGGACGCTACCCAATCCACTGGCATCTGATGGGTGATGTTAAGTTCAAGTCATATGTGCGCGGATGTGGCATCCACCAGTCCTACAATCGTGCTGTCACCATCCATAACACCCACAACCTGCTGGTGGAGCGCAATGTCATCTACAATATCATGGGTGGGGCTTTCTTTATTGAGGACGGCATTGAGACCGGCAACATCCTGCAGTACAACCTTGCTGTATTTGTAAAACAGAGCACCAGTTTACTAAATGACGACGTGACTCCAGCTGCATACTGGGTCACCAACCCTAATAACACCATTAGGCACAATGCCGCAGCTGGTGGAACGCACTTCGGCTTCTGGTATCGCATGCATGATAATCCAGATGGCCCTTCGTATAACCCCAGCATCTGTCAGAAGAGAGTACCACTGGGACAGTTCTACAACAATACGGTGCATTCTCAGGGCTGGTTCGGCTTGTGGATCTTCCAAGAGTTTTTCCCCATGCGTACCGGCAGCTGCAGCTCCTCAACCCCGTCACCAGCAGTCTTCCGCCGCTTCACGTCCTGGAACAATGAGAAAGGTGCCGAGTGGGTGAACGTAGGAGCGGTTCAGTTCAGCGAGTTCCTCATGGTCAATAATGAGAAGGCAGGAGTGGAGGCCAAGAGGATCATCCGGCAGTACGTCAGCGGATGGGGACTGGATGGAGGGGCAGCTGTGGTCAACAGCACCATGGTGGGCCATGTAGATGAGCTGGGACTGGGGAGTAGCTACTGCACCGCTCGTGGTGTTGTCCTGCCTCTGGATGATGGTATGAGCGTCATCAACACCAAGTTTGTGAACTTTGACCGTCCGTCGTGTGCTGCAGTCGGGGTGGCAGAAATAGTTGGGACCTGCATGTTCCGCTGTGGAGGCTGGAGCGCGAGATTCAGTGGGATCCAGTACTATCAGTCGCCCAACAAGGCCTGGTTCAGATGGGAGCATGAGGTGGCGCTGGTAGATACTGATGGGTCACTAACAGGTAGAGAAGCCTAAGACATTTAAAATATTTAGATACGCTACCAGTACAAAGTTTGGAAACTGACTGTTTGTTCATAGAAGATAAATTTATTTGTTTAAAAATACAGGAAAAAAGAAATATGGTGAAATATTTTTAGCTGATTTAAATATCAAATATCATTTTGGAAAATGCTATTCAGGATTCTTTGATTAATAAAAGGCTTTAAAGAGCAGCAATTATTAAAAATATAAATCTTTTCGAACAATAAAAATCTTTGCCATCACTTCTTATCAATTTAACACATCCTAACTGAGTTTTAATTTTCTTTCAAATAAAAAATAATAAAAATACACTGAGCCCAAACTTTTGAATAGTAGTGTATATCGTTACAAGAAAGGATTTCAATTTAAAATAAATGATTTTCTTTTTAACGTTTTATTTATTCAAGAATAGATACAAATAAAAAAATATCACGTTTAAAAAAAATATGAAGCAGCAGAAGAGTTTCCATTTATTATTCTGATAATAAATCAGAATACTAGAATAATTTCTCAAGGATCATGTAATGTCAAGACTGGAGTAATGATGCTGAAAATACAGCTGAGCATCACAGAAATAAATTACATTGTGAATACGTTGTAAATGGACAATTACATTGCAATAATATTTCACAATATTACATTTTTCCTCAATCAAATAAATGCAACCTTAATGAACACAAGAAACATCTTTAAAAATATATATAACGTTTTCCTGTATACAAATGTTTGACTGTTAGTTTACATAATTTGAGATATATTTTAATGGATTCTTTACCAGTATGGTGCAAAATGGTACCAAAAGATTGAATATATGTATATATATATATTATGTTTCTGAAAAGGCAATGCTAGCTACAAGGTGGTAGCAAGGAATAACTTGCTCGACCCAAGACGCTGCATCCCAGGAACAGAGTGGAGTGTTGGCGTTCCTGGTGCAGTATGTGACAGCACCATTAACTTCCACCGCATGGTCGTCGTCAATCCCTCACCGCCTTCCCTTCAGGCTAAAGATGTCATTATAACCAACTCATATGGTATGATGAACTAATAAGCTCTGGGAAAAAATGCATGCATTTGTTAGACATGCTAGATAGTAGAACCAACAAAATTCAAGGTTTGAGGTGTTCGTTTGACTACTTTTAACTTCTGTCTACTGCATGTTTTTATAGAAAAACAAGTGAAGAGAGAGCAGAGCAGTTTAATGGAAAAATGCTTGTGAATGGCAGCTTAAAATACAAGCAATTAAGAAGCTAAGAAAATAACGATTTAATGTACTAACATCGAGGGAAGATTCAGTTGAAGTGTGTTTTTGTGTTTAGACATCTTGGTTCACTTAATTTCAATTCTCTTTAGGCACATGCGTGCTTCCTTTCCTCAAAAAGCTGGTGACCCACACATTTGGCTGGATGGTAATGGTGCCCACAGGCCAAACATACAACTGGTACTTCGATGGTGCTTCCCAAATAACCAACATCTCATACAACGGAATGGTCTACGGCTTTCGGGTAAAGTATGCACACTTCACTATAACCCAATACACATCTTCAGAATAAGCATCGTTCTAGTGAAGCATGTTATGAATTATTGCATTTTATATTGTTAAAATATTATATTCTTTTGATATGACTCCAAAAGGCTTGAATGTTAAATTTACAATACTGTCTCTTTCTCAAATGCAGCCAGAACAGTATGTAATTATCAACCACAACCTGACCCAGACACCTGACCGGTTCCGCATCATAGACGACAGGAATGGCTCCTCCCAGCCTCTGAACCCCACAGCGAATGTAAACGGGGATTGGTACTTCAACCGGACGTCCAGAGACCTCTATTACATGAGTAAAACTTGTCGTCTTTTCACCCAAGACATCTATGCTTCTTTCTGGTCTATTTATTTGCGTAGTAGTAAGATTTAGAGTTTTGTGTCTACAGTGTCTGGAAGAGACCGTGTTGTTAGTCGGAGGAAGAGGAACAGTGTGGACCGCTCCGTTGTAGACAGATCGCTGGACTTCAGAGTATATCAGTGTTACTATCCCAACTGTATCCAACCTTTCTCTGGATCTGTAGTCACAGCAGCCAATAATACATCCAACTCAGCCAACTCAGCCAACTCAACCAGGCCGGCAAACTATGTGTATGTTACCACACACACACACACACACACAGCAATAATAATAACACACAATAATAATAACAATGGGTAACACTTAATAATAAAAGAGTATAAATCATTTGTTAAGCTTTAGTAAATATATTAATTTTATATATATATATATTATTTAGACACATGATAATAGTTGCTGAGTGCTTTATTAACACAGATGGCTGCCAACTACTAACTTACACTTAATCATGAATTACAGCAGGAACATGTTTTTGTGAGCTCATCAGTAAGGACTGTTCATACCTTGTAAAGCATTTATAAAGCAGATGCAAAGACTCTTTATCTTCCAAACAGAGAGGTTAAACAAACACAACACATTCATATTTTTTTGAAATGAATAGTTCTGTATCTCTCTGTGTTGTGTTTGTTTATTTGTTCTGTGAGGAGGATGACTGAGTCTTTAAATCTCCTATAAGATATGGTTATAATACAAGGTATTCATAGCTGTATTTATAAACTGCTTACTAATTATATTACACAATGCTTTATAAGAGATGAACCATTAATTAATGCTTAACTAATGATTCATACAGGCAGCACATAGTTATTATGAAGTGTTACCCAATTAGTTACTTTGTTGGATGTTGTGAATGGATGTTGGGTTATTAGGAACTTTGATAATAAAACATATGCTGTTGGGGTCAGATTCTGGTCAAATACATCATTTTGGAGGTCCAGCTCAGAGAACAACTTCAATGTGCCACAAGAAGGCTCTGATGTGATAATTCCAGCTGGTAAGCACCTCTAATGTCACAAAGCCCATGGAAATGTTTTATTAAATCGTATAGTGGTCAAAAATGTAAACGATCTCATTCTGTCTCAAAGGCATTTGGATGGTTGTGGATGTTGTGGTTCCCTCTTTGAACAAACTGACAATAATTGGAGTTCTGGAGATTCCAGACATAAACAATGGCTCCTCCGCCGCCGGCGTCTCTCAATACAACAATGTTGTTCTGAATGCTACATATATCTCCATTCAAGTAAATATATATAAGTACATTCAAATTGACATAGACATTTTAGGATCATTACACCAACTAGGACCAGACTCCTCATGTCTACTAATTTAGTTAATTCTATTCAACCTTATCAGGGTGGACGTCTGATTGCTGGCTGGCCTGATCAACCCTTCAGAGGTCAACTACAGATCATACTGAGAGGAAGCCATTCCACAACAGAATGGATATTACCATCCGAATTAAACCAAGGGTCTAAAGTGCTGGGTAAATGAACATAAATAAAATATCTTGTGAAGATATGAATATATAGCATTACTTGGATTAAATTTTCATTGTTGGGTGAACTATCCCTTTAACCGTCTGCCAACTGAAAAGTCGTGATTTCAGTATAAACCTTGTCTTTTAGGTGTGTTTGGATCTCTAGACCTGTATGGCACGCCACACAATGTGTATCACACTAAGCTTGCTAGCACATCCCAAGCAGGAAACAGCACTATCTCACTACAGGAATCTGTGGACTGGAAGGTCAGAAGCAGAACAGAGGGATTTAGAAACTATTGATCCTGCTCGTGTGAATTTCAGATTTCATGCACAATCCTCTTTGAGTTAAACCTCTCTTTTATTACCTCCAGGTTGGGGATCAGATCCTGCTATCCACCACCAGCTATGACCCTTGGCAGACGGAAATCCGCACCATCGCTGCGGTCACAGATTACGGCCGCACGCTGACTCTGGACCAGCCTTTATCATACACACACATTGGTTAGTCCCCTAAAATCCATTATAGCAATAATAGGAACTATGCAGCATTGACAAGCTGTTACATATTGTTTCAGAAGTTGGTTACATTTTTCCCCTCTTATGCAGACTACATTTATTTAAATACTGTATATGTATTAAATGCATATGTATCTGGTCATATAGGGGAGAGCTACAATGTGCTGGGTACTTCAAAAAGTTATCAGCTTGCAGGCAATGTGGCTTTACTGACCAGGAACATCAAGATCATTGGTCAGGAGTATCCAGAAATGAACACGCAGTCTTTTGGAGCCAGAGTTCTGGTGGGAACCTTCTCCAGCGGAGGAATCAACTTCAGAGGTATAAACTGTTGGGCCTCAATCTTGACATACAGTACAACAGGACAAATTATACAAAAAAAACCCCATAAGGCCCATTCACCTGGAAGAAAATGTGTTTAATAATTGTATTTATAAAACATCATTAATGCTTATGATACTTGCATCACAGGAAAGGCCCAGATCAGAAATGTCCAGTTCTACCACACCGGGCAGGAGGGATGGAACGACATCTCAGACCCACGATACTCTTTGGTGTTTTATAACTTAGGAGCGGTGAGAGAACATCTTAATCATCGCGTGTCCATCACATTCACACATATTCCTGTCAACTGCTTACTGTCATAAAATGTTTAGGTGGTTGGTGAATCTTACATCAAAGGATGTTCTTTCCACAACGGCTTTGCTCCTGCTATCGGTGTTTTTGGAACAGATGGACTAAGTATCGAAGACAACGTGATCCATTACACGGTTGGAGAAGGTACAGATTCAGAGGAAGGAAGAGGAAACAAGAGGAGAATGCTATTAGACAAAATGTAATCACCATGCAGCAGGGTGATAGGATTTGTCACGATAACCATTCTCTATTTCTTTTCTAAATTCCCAGGAATCAGAGTCTGGGGTGACAGAAATGTAGTGCGGAGGAACTTGGTCACAATGACACTGTGGTCTGGATCGTATAACGGCAAAGCAGAGGAATTAAACCTTGAATGGAATGCAGCCATTGAGGTATGCCTTACAGAAAGTGCTGTGATCAATAGGGAGGGATTACTATATACATTTACCATGTAACTGAGATGGTGATTCAACATGGCATTATCATGGCATTTGTCTAAACCTCCACAGTATCTTTTTTGTTAGTGACAATAGATAGAAACCTATCTATAGAGGACAAAAAAAGGATGATAAATAAATTAATGAATGAATACATGGATGCAGAAATAAATTCACAAATAACTGGAAATACATAAATAAATAAATGAATTATAATACATAAATGATCAAAATAAATACATATAGGAATTAATAACATAAATGTAAAAATGCATAAATAAATAAATAAAATGCAGATATGTATAAATGAATTAATACATAATTTTTTTTTAAAGGGTAGTTTTTAATTGTACTATTTTTGTGGCATTTGTGTTAGAATAAAATTCTACATTTATTTATTTCTATTTCTACATTATTTCTCTGTCCGTATGTTAATAAGCAGGATTGGTTAACCAGGATCATTAATCGTTTATCATTATCTACATTTATTTATTTTAGCCTTTATCATTCATGTATGTATTTCTACATTTATTTGTGAATTTTTTTTCTGCATTTATTAATTCATTTATTTATTTATACTTAAGAACTGATGCATTATTGTTCATTTTTAGGTGAGTGAGGCAACCAATGTGATCCTTCAAGGAAATATTGTCGCTGGCTATGAACGAGTGGGATACCGAATTGATGGAGAACCATGCCCAGGTATATAAAACCTATATAGGCTTAAATACTTTAGTATTAATACATCATTTTTAAAATTCAGACTGATACATATAAGCTGCTAGTTTCTGTATGTTATAACCAGTTAAAAAAAAGGCAGATATTTATATTCTGTAGTATTTTGTCAACGAAATCACTTAAAACCTAAATAATTTGAAATTCTACATCACAAGATATAGTGTACATTATAAAAATACTTTTGACAGATTACACGTAAGTGTTATTAATGTATCAGATCCTGTATTAGTGATGGAAAAAGCATGCATTTGCACTGTTAGCACATAATTAAGCAAGCAAAAAGTTTAACATTGGCAGAATATCATACTAATAATTTATGCATCCCTAATTATGAACCTTGCATGTTTACTGATTCAATTATTTCAATAATGTCAAAAGGGTCTCCAAATTCAGTGGCACAGTGGAGTCAGAACGAGGCACACGGTGGTCTATATGGAATCTACATGAATAAAGATGGACTTCCTGGTTGCTCACAAATCCAGGGATTCACTGTCTGGAGGAGCTTTGATTTTGGCATTTATGTCCAAGTACGATAAATTATCCACAAACTTTGTGCCGTAACTGCTAGTTATACAAATGCATTGTATACTGCTCTGGCGATTAGTTTTGCTTTTAGTAATGATTTCTCTTCACCTCCAGGTATTCATGAATGTGTTAATTTCCAATGTAAGCCTGATTGATAATGGAATGGGAATCATGTCCCTAACTTACAATCCTCCCTCGCTCAGCCACGAATACTCGAATAAAACCGTGCGTGTAGAGGTGAGGAAGCACTTTGATCTCTTCAGTCAAATCTTAGAAAGCATTCTTTTATTAATATATATGTATATATTTTCCAGGGTGCCCTGATTGTAGGCAGTAGCCCCAACTTCAACTGTTTTGACAGTCTGTCCACAACTATGACCTACGTTTCACTCAGCAGAAGTCACATGGCCCCACGTCCTCCTAATGGTACAATACATATTATACAATCATTCAATCTCTACAACTGATCCATTTTCAGAAATAATTCTAATATCATTTGTATGTTCAACAGGTGGCAGGTCTGGAATTTGCTGGCCGACATTTGAATCAAGTCATAACAATGGACCACAAAAACCACTCGCTGGATTGATGAGCTACAACGCCATAGCTGGTTTAATGACAGTGTCAGGTGAGTCTCAAAATGACTCCAAAAAAACTTTCTGAGAAACCAGGCTCAGTTAGGAGGCCAAACAAAACCTCATCATCAATTGGTGCCAGTTCACCATCTGATCTGGATATGGTCTGAGAAACAGAATAAGAGGCCATTGTCTTTAAGATGTAACAAGTACATTGTAACGTTATGGGGAGTGTTCCCGGTTCCAGCTGATCTAATTAATATCAATTCTTTAATGGATTTAAAGAACAGAAGCGTATTGGTGTGTTATGTGTAAGCCAAGTTAAAGAGATGTGTCTTTAATCTAGATTTAAACTGACAGAGTGTGCCCGCCTCCCGACCAGTGTTAGGTAGCCAGTTTCCGAATTTGGGTGCTACAGTAATTAGGAGAAAGTTCTGCCACCCGCAGTAGATTTTGATATTCTAGGTATTATCAAATGGCCAGAGTTTTGAGAACGCAGCAGACGTGGAGGACTATAATGTGATAAGAGCTCGCTCTAGTACTGAGGAGCTAAGCCATTCAGGGCTTTATTAGTAATTGACAAAACTAATATGCTAATACTTCCTGCATGGTCTGAATCTAGCTGCTGCATTTTAGACCAGCTGTAGTCTGTTTATCAAGCGTGACCTTGAGGTCATTAACACATGAATCATCATTTCCGCATTTAACGTTTAGAGCATAGGTCACAATTTAGATATGTTCTTAAGATGGAAAAATGCAGTTCTACAGATGCAAGAAGCGTGGCTTTCAAATGATCATCTGTTTTCTCCTTCTGACTCCAGACACCACTTTTGTTGGGTTCAAGAATGTGTGCTCAACAGAGAGAAATTACATGTTCATGACCAACCCGGGAAATGAGGATCTACAACATCCAATCAGTGTTGAGAGGATTTCCAAGATAAACAGCACAGAGGACTCTCTAGCGTTTATTCATCGGCCTGATCTGGGGTAAACTGAACATAACTATAGCTTTTCTCTCACTCGCATTTGAACATAGGTACACTTAATGCAACATATATGATATGCTATTTGAAACAGCAAATATGGAAAGTGTCACCAAAAATATTTAATTAATTTATATATTATTATTATTCAAAATATTCTAGTTTTATGCAAAAGTTTGGGCACCCCAGAATCTATGGAAATATTAAATATTTTAACAAATTATGAGAGATTATACAGAATGCATGTTATTTTTTAGTACTGTTCTGAGTAATATTTTACATAAAAGATGTTTTTATATACTCCACAAAACAAAAGAAAAAGATTAAAATTTAAACCCTTTTCAACGGTGACTGTATGATTTTAAGATCCATCTTTTTACACTAAGGAGAGTTTAGGGACTCAAACACAACAATTTAAAGAGGTTCAAACATTCACAGATGCTCCAGAAAGAAACAAGATGCATTAAAAGCCGGGGGGTGAAAACTTTTGAACAGAATGAATATGTTTTCTTATTTTTTTCCCCCTTAGTTATTTTGTTTCCTTATATTTTCTATGTTTATATATATATATATATTTAAATCCTATTTATTACTGTGATGACAAATAAGCTATTATTTCAGGCTTCAGTTTCACATGATCCATTAGAAATCATTCTAACGTAATGATTTGTGGTGTATATTTTAGTATATTCTATTAAAATGCATGACTGTTTGGGTCCTGGGATGAAGTTTAACTTAAAATGTGCACATACTGTAACATTGCTTTATTATAAAAGTGTTTATTTCTTTCTGTTTAATATCAGTAAGGTGAACCCTTCAGACTGTGTAGACATGGACTGTGATGCTAAGAAGAAGACTTTTTTGAAGGACCTGGATGGCAGTTTTCTGGGCGCTGTTGGAGCAGTGGTGCCCCAGTCTGAGTACGAGTGGAACGGGGATCCCAGGCACGGACTGGGCGATTACCGCATCCCCAAAGTCATGCTCACCTATCTCAATGGCAGCCGGATACCTGTGGCTCAAATCTCTCCTAACAAAGGTACATCTGAGGGCAATGCATTACCCACGCTGCTCTATGAGAGAATGCTTATAAGGAAAGAGTTAGATCTAGTATTGACATGGCTGCTTTCCCTGTGTAGGTGTGATCAGAGACACCTGTATGTACATGAGCACCTGGCAGAGTTATAAGTGCTTTGGGCTCAACTACAGAATGCTGGTCATAGAAAGTCTGGATGCAGACACAGAAACCAGGCGCCTCTCACCTGTAGCAGTCCTGGGGGACAAATATGTGGATTTGATAAATGGTATGAGTTATAACTCCCCTCATACTGCTAATTTAACATCTGCCACAAGCAGAGAAAGATGTGTGCGAATGAGTTTAACAAACTTACTGTGAATATTTCGTCACAGGCCCACAAGACCACGGCTGGTGCGCCGGCTACACGTGTCAGAAGCGTGTATCTCTATTCCACGCCATCGTTGCCACCAACAAGTCCTTTGACATCTATTTCACCAGCACAAGCCCACAGAAGCTGAGACTGATGCTGCTAAATGCTGGACCTACAGAGGTTAGTCAGTAAGATGGATTATAAAAAACAGCATTTACAGGTCACACTAAATTAAAAATTTTAAAACACAACTGATTTATTTATTTACTTGCAATTTATTATTTGTATAGATTTAGACAAAAATTAAATATAAAAATGTAATATACAGGTATAATTAAATGACTATATATAGTGGTGTCAAATGATTGATTGCTATTAATCCCATCCAAAATAAATGTTTTAGTTTACATACTATTTTTATGTGTATATTTATTATGTATATATACAGTAAATACACACATACAGTATATATTATAT
>JAUCMT010000043.1:14895752-14905810 GCA_032357475.1 Enteromius thamalakanensis
TTATGGTAAAATGCTCAAATATCGGGGAAAATATCGGGAAATCGATATATCGGTCAATCTCTACTGCTGCTGACCACTCACAACCTCAAAAGCCAATCAGAGCATACCTCGCTTTTTTAGAACGATGAGCTTTGTACAAATCGACACGATTTCCTCGAGGCGGGTCTTAAGAGGCGAAACAATGTACAGTATGTGGAAAAGAGTTATTTGCACCTTAACCCACATAAACACATTGCACCAAACACACTAAATAATGTCATTCTTTTTAGCAACATCATATGAACCCCATTAAGAATGCCTGTAAAATTAGCCTCAGTAGTTAAAGTAATGATAATCTGAACATGCTCCTCCCTTTATTAATATAACTGGTGGTAGACACAGATCAAAAAACATATAGATCCATCTGAATGTGTTTGACTGTAGAAACGGGGCTTTAAAATTAAGCTGAAAAAGCAGGATGTCAACCACCTCACCTTGCATGCATTCAGAGAGCATGGTATTGTCTGAAGATCCTACACACCAAATACTACACACACTAAACTCATGTGTCATAATCTGAAAACCACATGCACTTGGCTGACAACAATGAAGTCATTTTTAAAAAACAAAAACTAGTGAATCTTGTGAAATCGTTATGGTTGCGGTTTTAAAGCCTGCGTGAAGCACAGATGCATGTCAAATCGACTTTCCATAACTGCCTCTGTGCTATTTAAGTTCACCAGGGTTCAATTCTCCACATCATCTGGTGATTCGAAGAATAAAACGAGACAGGATCCCTGACTTGATGTTGAAATCCACTGCAAAAAAATAAGACTTTCCAAGTTCAAGAGTTTCCAGTTCATCATCTTCACCTCCCATAGTTTTAAGTGCTGATTGACAGAGACTCTATTGTTGTCAGTTACGTAATCCAACCTGTTATTGTTAAGATATCAGACACTACATGAAGCTGCCACATACCGATATGGTCCATCGGTGTTTTGGGTAGCGCTACGCACAAGAACTGACAAGAACAGTTGTGTATAGAGCGAAACACAACCAGATTTAATTATGAAAAATATACACAAAGCTGTGAATAAGGGGAAACTCATTGTTTTAGAGATTGGTGAAATGCTTGATGTGCCAAGGTCATTTCAGGGAGGCAAACTAAGAGATCCCACCACTGCCTCATGTCTTCTTAGGAATTTCAAGACCTAGATGATCATTCCAAGAGTGTCCCGTCCTTGTCCTCCCTTTAGTACGTACATAAACACAGGTCAAGTGCCCCTCTTTTCTTCATAATAGAGTCGCACCATTCTTGATAACTCTCAATTAGGAGAACAAGACAACCACTCGGTCTACAACCTACTTTGTTTTTCAAACACCACTATTGGATATTGCCCTTTGCAAGGTCGGCCAGGTCAAATGAATCCAAAAACAATAATATAAAAAGGTACCTACCTACATAGAGAGCTTCATGTCTATTTTCTCTTAAGTACTATAATGTATCCTGGGAAATGCTCATCTAGCTCCTCTTTACATTCTATTGTACAGGGTTACAGCTGGGCTAATCAATATGTTGGCGTGAAAAGTGGTACACACGTGTAGAATTTGGTGGCTTCAATATCCACTTGAATGATAATGCCCAAGAAAGAAACATGCAGAGCTTTTAAACTGTACTCACAGTAGTGTACGTGCCTGTTATGTGAATGAGTGACCAGATTCTGTCTGATATTGATTAGCCAATAACCAATAAATGAATATGCATTTTTAGATTTTAAAAATATTTCATTTGACAGTGCTATTTCTAAATGTTTCTCGATAAACTAATTCGCCATTAGATGATATTCAAAACAATCCAAATGTAAAAATATGGAAAATTAGTGTAAATTAATGTAAAGCACATTGAGCATTAAAAACCGAGAAATGTTGTCCTTAAAAAAAATTTAAATAATAAAATAAAATTTCCCTAAATACGTGTAATTGCAATTGCAGTATATAAAATTTGTTCTGCTGAAATAAAACTGAAATAATAAGTGAAAAATAAACTGTAAACAAATAAATAACCACAATTTTATTAAAATCACGAATAAGGCCAAAAAACGCTTAAGTTTAAGACATGAGCATTTCTTAAACCACCACATACCCAACTAAAAACTCCAATTCAACTCCGGCTCTATTTACTTGGCATTAAGACGCGTTTTGGTTGATAGGATCACAAGCAGACAGTGGAGTTAGGGCTGGGCGATAAAACGATAACGATATGTATCGTGATCGATACCAATTTTTAATATAACGTTCAGTATTTTTTATTCATTGTCAGAAGAAAACAGTAGCGATGGGTAATTGAACGATTCGTTCATTTTAAACAAATCTTTAAAGTGACTTGGGAAGAACGAGACATCTCTGCGAGTGATTCGTTCAGTTGTGCATGCGCATTGCGAAAAATTCTAACTGGAATTAGTTCACCTGTTTCGAGTCTTTGAGTTTGAGTTGTTCATTCATCACATGACGTAACAGCTCTATAAGTCAAAAGAACGAACGACTCTGAAGATTTGATAGATGACCTAATCGAAGCTAGTTTGGTTGCATTAACAAAGGCACTCACTCTCTGGTAACCTAGCAACGTAGAGAGTGATACGGTAACAGCCAATCATGTAACAGTATCATGTTTGGCTGTGCCACATCGTTGTCTCGCGCTGGTCTGCTGGATTCCTCTTCATGAGCAAAAAATGAGAGCCGCAGTGAGCGAGGAAATTGTAAATAAAAGAGGAAGTCAGCTCGCCAGTATGGCAGTTTTTTTTATATTTATTGGATACCGTAGTCGGACCAATGTCGACTGCAAATTATGCAAGACCGTCTCACCCGCCAAGACTGGTAATACCACAAACTTACTGTACCATCTTAGTGATAACCCTTTAGAACACAACCATAGCTGCAGCACCGCACAAGCATCAGACCACCGTGAAGAGAGACTCTGCATCAGTGCTTTACGACAAAGAATCGAAACGCTACAAAGATATAACGGCAGTTTAATTATTTGAGTGTTCCATGGTTGGTGACATTTCTGTCATAATAACAGAGGAGATTATGATCAGAGGAAGGTTAAGTTTAAAATAAATTTTTTTCTCCAGGTCCTGGTCAAAACACAAGCAGAAGGGCTAAAGTTATCGCGCACTAATATTACATCGGCTACAACACGCTGCACCTGCAGTCTCACTGGAGCCATGAGAATCTATTACGATGTTTCCGTGTTATCCGAAAATTATATTAGCAATATGTGTGACTGCTTGAACGCATTGGACCATCTCTAAGCTCACCTCTGAGCGGTCGAGCTCAAAACTTTCTACATCCGATCGACCAAAATTAAACTTAATACCAAACAGGACCTTAGTTTAATCTGACAGGCAGAAATTCGTTCATAACGCTGAGCTGCAGAATACAGTGGACAAAAGAGAGGAGTGGTGCATTGTGCTGTATTGGATTGCATGGAAGGTCTTTAAGCTTTGGAAGCCAGCAGTGGTGCGCTGGGGAGATCAAAAGAACTAGTGCCCTGTGACGGACTGACGGTCCATCGGAGGCAGCTGGGTATGTGTGTGTTCCAAGACTCCAAAATCAGGTCAGAATCTATCTAACATGGACCACCCGTGTGACCACACACAAACAAAAGAGCTAGCGAGAAAAAGAAAAATCTGACTGGAGACAGAGTCTGAAGCGCAACGCAAACCGACACGAGTTCCCACTAACGTCTACGCAAGCCAGCAGAGTTTGATGGGTTCTGACAGGTTATGTGTAGTTTTAGTGAACTCCTGCTTTAAATAAACCAGCTCTGGATTGACCGAAACCACTTTTGTATAGATTTCAGCAAGTCTGACCAAAACAAACACAATGAGTCTTGGATCAGTCACCAATGGTTAAATTAAGAGCACATGTAACACTACTCTCTCAGTCAAAATCTTTGCACTTTTGCTATTTCTCCTGTTTTGTCGTTGCAAACCACTGTATGAATGCTCCTTAACGTCACATCAAGATACATCTCAAACACCAAACTATACAGCTAATTATACAACTATAAATCTCACTAATCTGACATGTCATCTTGACTTAAAGATAAAACCAATGCCCAAAAAATATGGGGATAGGTGGAAAAAAAATTTACAATCTGTGCTATCTGAACCAAAATATGTTGATGTTATCAAGTGTCTTATTCTTACCTCCCTTAGTGAACACTAGATATATGAAATTGTGAACTGAAATGACATTAAATTGAACCTTCTAGCCCTGGAGGCTGCAATTTGCAGTTGTCGTCTTGCTTCATTGCTTTTTGCAGAAACTCTGCCAAATAAAACCCACACATTTCTAGTTGAGATGTGTGTGAGAGAGGGAGCATGACAAACTCATATATGTGTGCCTGAACATGCCTTTAAAAATCCAGCCCCTGCACTCGGCCGGTCTATTGTTAGAGAACCACTGAACAACTTCCCTTCCTTCCTTGACAAAAGAAAACAGATACACCTCCTTTGTGTAAGTGTGTGTGTGTGTGTGTGTGTGTGTGTGTGTGTGTGTGAGAGAGAGAGAGAAAGAGAGAGAGAGAGAGAGTGTTCTCGCACAAGATTATTACATAACTTTTCTGGACAATTTCTTTGGACAACTGTTTGAAATGAAAAACAGCTCATTTGCATTTGTGACACATGCAAATCAAACATTTGCACAATTCCATAATGTAAGATTATGTTGCACAATGTAGAACATCAAGATCAAGCATTAGACTCTCAAATAGGATAACTGTTATCTTAAAGCCGAATGTAGCGTATGATACGAAACACATAAGCACAAAGGTAAAGCCATATGCACAAAAATGTAGGAACTTCCCAGAAATCATGTCAGATTCCAACATAACTCAAATCAGAAATGAATGTAACAACCAAAAGGTTCACTTACATAAACTTTTTAGAGGTGGCATAAATGCAATCCAATGACCTATAGGTTAATATACATTAAATAAAACAAATACTAACTTTTAATTGATCAAATTAGTCTGCATATACATCTTTAACTACCAAATGAACAGCCACATCACTCTTACAAGTACTTACCATAGCGCAGTAACCTTTCAAACACGACGAAAGTAACAATCGACTTAAATCAATAACCGCACCGGTTGATTCAGAATCACAATAAAGAACCGATTCATAAGAGTCGTTCGCTCTGGATTCGGACTACACATTGGTGCTCTTATGATGTCGATTCGCTACAAAGAACCGAGTCTTGAGAATCATTCGACTACACAGTACCCCTGAATGTTCTCGATTCCCTAAAAAAACGGCTCGCATTCATTAGAGAACCGTACTGCATGGTCTGCTGTACGTTTTTTTTATTCACTGCATGCTAAATACTTTTTGTGTTGTTTACACAGTACATCGTTAAAAATGTCAAAACTACGCTCCGCATCGTTCAGTATCATCTACCAGAACATGAAAAACATCACGTAGATCATTCGGTTCCAGTATTTAGTTTTTCCAAAGAACAGGTTCTCAGTTGCCAGCCCTAAAGCAAACATTTCTCCATTAAACCCGACCTAGATTTAAAAATACATGCACTCTTGAAGTTTGTAAACATGCGTGCACAAAGTTTACCGGTATTGGCTGCAAACCCGACTGGCCCTATATACGAGACTAGTTTCACTCATAAAACTTATATGCATGCATGCATCTCATTCATAAATAGCAAGTTTACTTTAAATCGAGCCTATTGTTAAATATATGAGCTACCCCTTTGCTGCTACTGGGTATGTTTTAGCAGTGTAAACCCTTAACAAATGCATGCATACATTGTATCCGCATATCTATAGATGTAACGTTAGCATGAGCACGGAGACATATGTTTTCAAAACAGCCCCCATCCATCTAAACAATCTGGAATACTCACCTCCAAATCGGTGTTCTTCACGGGGAACGAACGGCGAAGTGCAATTAAAAGAAGGGGTATTTAACTGGATTGTTTTCTGTACACGTAGAAATGACAAAAGTGCACAGGGTTAAACGTGTTCGTTGTGATCCTGCATGTTGAACGAGGTTAGAGCCTCGAGTTGGGCTCAGCTGACTGCTTCAAACACACGAGGGTGAGGAACTCTTCCAGCCCCGCCCCCTTTACGCACAAAACACACCTCTTTATTACAACCCGCCTATTTTAACCCATTGTTCTAAAATTCAGGCTTCAGAATGATCGATGACTGGCTGCTTTTTATCTGTTTGAGTATCAGCTACTACAGAACATCATGCATAACACACATTCTCAATAAGACAGCAGCTGAAAGTATTACCACACACCGAGAGCGCTTGGCCTATACTATAAAGTGAATGTTACGTTCACTGTAATCTCGCGCTACATTTTCCGTGCCGCTTTCAGTGCTCGAGTTCGTGTACATTGTTTCCTTCCTCAATTGGAAAACGTTCTTAAAGTTCCAAAGATTTTGTTTATGTGTGTGAACTGATTCCCCTTAAGTCTAATAAAATTATTAGCCTAAAAAACTATTTATTTTTAGTTTAGTTCAGCGCGACCAATCTACAGTAAATTAGTCAACATTCCAAGTGGATCAAAACCTTTCGTCAAAGTTGTCCAAAAAACAATACCTATTCTTGTCTTAGGACAACTTTGATGAAAGGTTTTGATCCACTTCGAATGTTGACTACTGTCTGATTCCAGAACCAATGACTCATGAATCTATGGATGCCGTGTCCCGCTGAATAAAAAAGGTTATTGCGACAACAGTTCTGCCTTTTTTTTCCACAATTGTGAGATATAAACTCGCAATTGCAAGTTCTAAAGTCATAATTGCGATTTATAAAGTCCAAATTTGAGCGGAAAAAAAGACTGATTCTGACTTTATAACTCCCAATTCTGACTTTATTTCACGCAATTCTGACTTTATAAACCACAATTCTGACTATATATCTCACAATTACAACTTTATAACTCCCAATTCTGACTTTATAACTCCAATTTCTGACTTTATATCCCACAATTCTGACTTTATATCCCACAATTCTGACTTTATAACTCCCAATTCTGACTTTATATCTCGCAATTGCGACTTTATATCTCACAATTCTGACTTTATATCTCACAATTCTGACTTTATATCTCGCAATTCTGACTTTATAATTTCTAATTGTGACTTTTATCTTGCAATTCTCACTGTATATCTTGCAATTGCGACTTTATAACTCCCAATTCTGACTTTATAACTTCCAATTTCTGACTTTATATCTCGCAATTGCTACTTTATAAACCGCATTTCTGACTTTATAACTCCCAATTCTGACTTTATATCTCGCAATTGCGACTTTATAAACCGCAATTCTGACTTTATAACTCCCAATTCTGACTTTATATCTCGCAATTGTGACTTTATAAACCGCATTTCTGACTTTATAACTCCCAATTCTGACTTTATATCTCGCAATTGCGACTTTATGAACCGCAATTCTGACTTTATATTTTTTGCAACTTGCAATTGCAACTTTATATCTCGCAATTGCAACTTTATATATCTCAATTCTGACTTTATAAACCGCAATTCTGACTTTATATCTCGCAATTGCGACTATATATCTCGCAATTCTGACTTTATATATCGCAATTCTGATTTTATTACTCCCAATTGCGAGTTTATATCTCACTCGTATGATTTGTCTCAATCCCAGCGGCGGGAAGGTTTAGGGGCGGGGTAAAGTGTAGGTCACTCATACAAATTCATACTAATTGGTAGGTCATAAAACACGTACTATTTAGCAAAATTCATATTAATTCGTATGAGTGAGGTTGTACTAATTTGTACAAATTGTAAGTTGTCGAAAATTCGGTGATCTATGACCTTTACACAGTGCATGCCATTAAAACGATTATAAATCTTTCCCTCTCAGCATCCTTGTTAAATTAAGCTTCTAATCTGACAAGGGTCTATAATCATGTAAGGTCCTCCAAAACACTGATATGTGATATGGCCTCATATTCTCCTCTCTTTGAGCTGAAATTCCCATTACATTCCACCAGTACTTTCTGTCCATGCACAGCACATCAGACCTACATTACATCTGATGATTTATGATATTGCCCAGTAATCAGGTTACATCTTCTAAACATCTGCTATAAAGTACAAAAAGCTTTTATTGCTTCCAAAAGCTGAAGCGTCACACAATAGAGACCAGGAAAGCATGTCCAGGAGCGATGGACACCGGGTGTTGACAGGATCAGGACAGGAGGGTTTGCTTTGGATTACATAGCCATCTCATGAAATGTGGTCCTCGGCCAAACCTTGTGGGACACACCTCTGAAATTCCAGGAGAAGCGGTTATAAGATTCTCCTATGGGACAAATACTCAAAACTGAGATTGCACAATTCAGATAGAGAGAGCATTATTTTCGACTGGTGAAGATATTTTTTTTTCTTGTTATATCAGATATCAGACATCTTATTGAATGACACAGAATCATGATGGGTGGCTCAATCTTGAAATATATTTATTTATAACACAAAAGATACTGATGCTAACAAACATTTTTGATATTGACACTACATTGTTTTGTTTTATTTATGTGAACACAGGCATAAATGCTGAAAAGTAAAAGGTTAAAATAGGGTTTGTTTGAATTTTTACCACTGCAGAAATATTATTTCTTCATGAAGCGACAGTATTACTTTTTTACTGTTACTAGTATTTGAAGATAAACTCTTTTTTTGACTGAAACAACTTAGATATACTTCAGAATCTGTACATGATCTATATGATACAACAGATAAATATAATAATATATTTCTGCTCAGTTTTGGGCTTCTTAATAAAATGAAGATCCTGATGGATGGAGGTAAATGACACAAACATATATGCCAGCTTTTTTATATGTTCTTTTATATTTTGACTAATGGGTCAATAAAAAGGTCATATTTCAAGCTTTACAGGGTTAATCATTAAATATTAAAAAATACAAATCTGATCATTTACATGTCAAAGACTTTTTTGTGTTTAACTGGTATAAAGATCGTAGAGAAAAAAAATCTATTAAAAGAGGTACAGTATCTGTGGTATCGATATACAAAATAACTGGTCTTGGTATTACATTGCAGAAAAAAATGTGGTTTTACCCGTCCCTAACATAAAGAGTCATTGAAAGTTCTCTAAATTGAAATTTCCCACTGAAAATCTCCAATGAAAATGGTTTAACCACATAAACACACTCATTTCCTACACTGGGAAGCCACGTTATGTAAAAATTCCACTGGTTACTTTTGACAAATGTTTGGAGGATACAGATGTTTTGTGGACCCTGGTTTTCTTTTTCTCCTCCACAGGAATCAGAGAAAACCTTAAGTGAGTGACTTTGAGTATTACCACAGAGGAGAGCCACACTTACCCTCCCCTGTATACACAAATTACACATTAGCCATGCTTAAGGGTCTGACAAGAAAACATTTGCACTACTTTAACTTTCTCAAATACGTTGAATGTTAAGCCACAAAGGGCAGAGCATTACCAGAGCTATTCAAGCTATTTGGGGTGGTCAATGACCCTGAGGGATTTGTGTCAGCATCTACAAAGCATTGAGGTATGCATGCACATATGGATGTTATGGAATGAAACATACCAAGAGTGTTGCTATGTGTGACTAGCAACAGTTGTTACAAAGCCCGGCCTTCAGTCAAATATTGGCACGTTGGTGAATTGTGGGAGTTTCCTCACCGGCTATGATCGCTGTCTCACTCGTCTGGGCCTGAGACAGCTTTCACGGATGGTTCATGCCCTCATTGCGAGAGCATGTCCATGGCTTCGCTCAGGTCATGACATTCTTTCATTTCATTCTCCTCGGCTGCATTGGCTAGTGGCTTGCCAGACCTCAGGGTGGCAATCAGAAATAATCCGCCGGGCCCATGGGGTGTTTCTCAATGTCAAGGATACTTCCTTGGCAGGACTGGTCCTTCCAAGTCACTTCTTTCCGAGGCTAGGTGAGGCTCCTCTTAAGCATTCGGAGAACACGTAAATGGAACAGGCTAGCAAGTGCACGTTATTGCGTCATTACGTCAG
>JAUCMT010000043.1:14906511-14921998 GCA_032357475.1 Enteromius thamalakanensis
ATCAGGTGTGTCTGATAAGGGAGACATGCAAAATGTGCAGGGAAGGGGTGCTTGTAGGACCGGTTTGAAAACCACTGCACTAGAGGGACCGGGAGGTTGCCCCTTGATCGTTACTCATATATCAAGTGCTCCGAGGGAGACGCAGACTTAAGCGATTCTTTAACAAACGGATTCTTTTTAATGAACCTGTTCAATCGTTTCCGCAAATCGCACTAAACGATTCATTCTTGAATTGGAATGATCCGATTGCAGCTGTTCACGATTCAACAGCTCACTGTTTCAAACGATCCGTTCAGAGCGAGTCTCTAGTGAACCGAACAACTGGGACGTGTGACTGATGATGCTCGAAGTAAGTTACTAAAATGAACAGAAAATCATATTTAGGTAAAAGTTGTCAGTTTGTTACACTGCTGTAAAGGGTGATCTATTAAAGTCCTCTGAAATGAATGCAGACACATCAACATCAGTGTCTCCAGGTCAAAGAACGTTCATATTCCCAGCTGCTGCAATGTTAGCAGTTTTACTAAATGCTACGAATTTAGCTCCATGTGTGTGTGTGTGTGTTTATATTGTTTATCAAATAGCCGAATAGACAGATATAAATGTTTATTCATAACCATATACAAATATTTTTATCTAACGTTAATGCTGATTATTTGGCTAAAAAGCTTGCTGGTGCTGTTATAGTCATTTTTAGATAATGTCCAAATAGTTTTTATATATAACATCTGAGGGGAAAAAAAGGATTTGATATTCAGGTAAATACAGTAATTAACAGTTGTGTGTACAAGTGTGAAGTAATGCCCTCTGGGGGCATTTGTCCAGGAGTGTTTACAACAGAGATAAGGTTTGGAAAAAAAAAAAGAAAATATACATATAATATATAACGTTTTGTGACGTTCTGCAAAACGATAGCCTATGCTTCAAAACACCTTTTTCTTACAGGTGAAAATTAGACACTCAAAACTGTTTTCTCACGGGTACATTGCAGTGTAAGCTTCACATTCAACATTACTGCATCATGCTCGTCAAAAATTGCAGTACTTTTTTATTTAAGTACATAAAAAAACAAGTACTTTCACTCAAGTAAAATTAAAAAAGGAGTACTTTTACTTCAGTAATGTTTAATAGTGTGGATCTGTACTTTTACTCAAGTACTTGATTTGTGTACTTCGAGCACCTCTGGTAATTATATCACTCCGCTGTCATTCATAGTTTGGCGCCATACTGTGGCTTAAAAAAATGCTTCACCACGAGTTAAAATGGAGGACTATCAACATGTAACGTTACAGCAAAAGCAGCGGATAGAAGATGACTCGACTGACTGTTAAAACATTTTTTTTTTTTTTGTAATATTTTATGTATTTATTGCTTTATTATATATTTTTGGGGCAAGATACTGTGTAATAATATCCCGGTGGGCAATTGATGTCAATTTGACATCCACACATTGATGTCCTTCCACCAAATAGCAACGCAACAGTAAGAAATGTAAGCATTTTTAATTTATTTATCAGCAATTAAAAAATGCAAATGTAAACTTGATTTTTAGGATTAAAATCAGTAATTAAATACAAATAAATTACATTTGAATGCACTAAAATGTAAAGAATAATACACTGAATTCAAAAACTCACCACACAGACATTATATGAAACTGCAGCTCTTGGGAGACCCTTCAAACTGGGGATGCTGTATGACTGCAGGAAAGATGCGTTAGTAACAGGTAGCTACTAAAATATACATGTGTGTATATATATAAAAATTAAACCTGTGCAAAATATTAAATGCACTTATTTTTCGTTCTACAGGAATCAATTTTTGGGATGAAGAACAGCTGCAGAAGAGCATACGAACACGTCCCCAAATCAATACAGATTTCAAAGTCACAGCGTCAGACTCGATTGAAGAGAAATCTAGCATACTAAACATTGACAGCTGTCTGGAACTGAGTCTTTTAGGTGGACTCGTTCATGTTGGTGGAGCTGCCAAATACCTCAACGACACCAAGAAGTCATTCAAACAGCAAAGACTGACCTTACATTATCATTCAACCTCTACGTTTAAAGAACTGACCATGAACCACTTGGCTTCTGGGAATATTGCACATCACGAGGTCTTTGAGAATGATATAGCAACACATGTAGTGACAGCAGTGCTGTATGGGGCAGACGCCTGCTTTGTGTTTGATAGAGAAGTTTCATCGGATGAGAATGAAAGCATCGTAGCAGGAGAAGTGCAAGCTGCCTTTGATAAACTAAAGGGTATTTCAGTAGGTGCAAACATTGATCTCAGCATGAACGACAGTCAGAAAACTGCAGTCCAAAAATTTAGTTGTACATTTTACGGCGACTTCAAGTTACCGTCTAATCCAGCCTCTTTTGAAGATGCTTTGAAGGTTTATGCTGAACTGCCAAAACTGCTGGGAGAGAACAAAGAACTGGTCGTTCCATTGAGAGTGTGGCTTTATCCTCTGAACAAACTACAGTCAAGACCTGCAAAGCTTCACAGAGATATCAGCATTGATCTAATCAGAAACTTTGAATTAGTTATTGAGAGTTTAAGTGTGGTTGAGATGAAATGCAGTGACCTTCAGAAAGACACCCCTGCTTTGACTTTTACTGCAGTTAATGAGAAAATAGAGAATATGCAGCGAAGCTGTCACAGCTATAAACTGAGTCTCATGAAGAAACTTGGGATTCTGTTGCCAAAAATCCGAGGGGGTCTGGAAGAGGTTACAGCTCTGATTGATCTTCTACATGAACTCGAGGAATCTCCGTTTAGAAAAAGTGATCTTGAACATTGGCTGAAAGAGAAAGAGAAAGAATCAGACGTGGTTAAAACGTTGCTCAGACAACTGAAGGATTGTGGAGCAGAGGTAGAAGTTAACCTGGATAAATATTTAATGGATCTGGAAGTTGAAGATTTGGTCTGCTACACTTTTACATCCCTTAAGAGGACAGATGTGCTTCTTTCTAAACACAAAGACTACCTGAGTCCTTTATCAAGCAGAAGAAACAATGAGAGCACCCCTGAATCTCAGACATGGCTCACTCCAAAAGTCAAAAATACAATGAGGAGCAACTTGAAGTTGTTTAAAAGCTTGATCGATTCAAAGAACCGAAAAACAGCAAGGTTTAGCATTGCATCAAAAGAGATGGAGAAGAACCCAGGTTCCTGCATTCTCCTGTATGAAAACGGATGCGATGAAGCCATTGTCTTCACTCCTCCATCAAAACCAGCCTGTCCCATCATTGAACAGGTCAGAGATGGCAGTGCGGTTTTAAAAGTGTCTCCACCGTTTCTTGCTACAATACAGCTCAAGTTATTGTACAAAATGAAGGAAGAGGAAAGCTGGAGATCTAAAGCTGTGATGCGGAACCAAGATACGGTTACTCTGACTGATCTCATTTCAGACACTGAATATGAGATTAAATGTGTAGCAAGAGGAAAACTGAACTACAGCATAGACAGTGATGTCATCAGTGTTTTCAATCAGGTACGACACTTATTCATAAAATATCAGGTAAAGAAAAACTGCTGGAATAAATCATTAAAGTAAATATGTAAGGGATAATTCAGCTTGTTCAGCCAGCAGGTTAACACAGAATAAAGCCCTTCAGTCATATACAACAGCTGCCGATAAGCCTTTCAGGCTTTATTCGGCGATAACAACCTGCTGGCTGTACATTATTCCTTACTTATGACAATACTTTATTAATTGGCAAAACAGTTGGTCAATGTATTGAGTAATATGCTGTTCATATTAATACATTTGTAAATTATGTTTCTTTCAGAAAACTAGAAAGAATAAAGAAAAGCAGGTAAGATGTCCGATTTCAATGCAGTGACATTTTAATAAAGTCAAACAAAATGTCTCATGAAAATGGGCTGAAAATGACAAAATGTCAAAATTGTATAATGACATAAATCATTGCTTTTGTGTTGTCTGTACATTATATGAAGAGTTTATTTGCGAAAACATAACTCATTTTGTTTTGCATTTTCAAAATGTGGGCTTTTTAATTATGTTTTTTATATATGTGAGTTAGCTGTTGCTGTTTTTTAACCTAATCAAAATAAAGCAAATGTAGTTTGATTGAGATTAATTGGAATAAACAATGAATAATAACATGATTTATGAGATGCTATACTGTATGTTTTTGCAGATTAACTCTTCAATATATTTTGTGCTCATGAATTAGCTACAGGCATCTAGTTGAGATGTAAACATTTTGTTTAAATCATATTTAATTTGTTTTTTAAAAGTTGTTTATTTATTTTTAGATGGTTGTGTTTAAAGATGATTACATAACCCAGGAGGACTTGGAGGGTATTAAAGACTTAATATCTACTCAGGGTTTCACATCAGCGGTAGACACGATCAAGGAATTCCTCAAACAGCAGGATCTTGTAGAACTAAACATTGGTGTGACGGGAGAGTCTGGCTCTGGAAAGTCCACATTTGTCAATGCGTTCAGGGGTTTAGGAGATGATGATGAGGGCTCTGCTAAAACCGGTGTAGTGGAGACCACTACTGAACCAGAGGCTTACCTTCACCCAAGATACAAAAATGTGAAGGTGTGGGATCTTCCTGGTATAGGAACACCAAAATTCAAAGCTAATGAGTACTTTGAACGGGTTCAGTTTAAACGCTATGATTTTTTCATAATAATTGCTTCAGGTTGGTTCAGAGAATGCCACACTCAGCTGGCCAAAGAGATCATGAAGATGGGGAAAAGGTTTTATTTTGTTCGTTCCAAGATTGACTTGAGCGTTCAGGCTGAAAAGAGAAAGGAAAAGTTTGACCTGCAAAAGACACTGGATATGATCCGAGAGGACTGTGAAAAAGGTTAGTTATTCAGTTCATGAAACAAACACAATTACACTTACATTTAGAGGTTGCCATTTAAAGTGTGCTTATATTGTGGATATACTGTATCTTTGACATTTTTATTACTTGACTGTAGAATACATGATAATATGCATATTATACATTAAAAATGTTATAATCCTTTTAAAGATTACATAATTCACAATACCTTTTTCTAGGTCTGAGACAGATCGGTGTAGAGGATCCTGTGGTGTTCCTGATCTCTGGCTGGGAGTTTGAAAATTATGATTTTGATGCTCTGCAGGACCGGATGGAGAAAGAGCTTCCACAGCATAAGAGACGAGTGCTGATATTGGCTTTGAAAAATAATCAGCAGATTTGATATTGCAGATGTTTAAAGTGGTGGCAAAGTTTAAAGTTTCAGGTACTTGTTTAGGAAAGAGCACAATTGCTCTGACCCGACCCTTCTTTAGACACAAATCTCAGTTACCTTAAACCTGCATCGCTTTGACTTCCAGTGTGATCAGTTCACCACAAACCAAGCTGAACATCAGTGGCATGCTCTTTTAACACATTCTCCAGCACTTCAAAGGCAAAGCTCAATAGTCTGAATATTATCTAAATTAAATGTCGTTTTTATTTTTATGTTTACCCTTCTAAGACATCATCTTCTAAGAATTTAATTTACTGTTATTATAATAATAAGTGCATATAACGTGCAACAAGGACACCTTAAAGTGTTACTCATTTAATATAGATTTATGTTTACATGTATTTACTAACAGTTATTTTTATCCCAAGCAACTTACATGTAAGGAGAACAAATTAAATGTTTAAGATTTGATGGATTAATAATTGTAACATTTTGATAAATGACTACTGTTGTTTTCATTATATACTTTTTTTGCTCTATTACTCATTATAAAAGAAAAACATATCAGTGTAACTTTTCATATTTCTAAATATCATTAAATGGAGCACTTTACTAACCATACCCAATATTTTTAGGTGTTTTATTTCCACTTTTAAAAAAACATTTATTGAAAATGTGATATTCCAGTGTTTCAGTTTGATATTTGAAAGGGACAAGGCAAGATTATATAAAAGATTATATACCATAGGCTAAAAAGATTATATATTTAGTCTATATTATTATATATATTTTATAGATGAATTGAAAAAACATTAAGAATTTTTTTTTTTCAAGATATTTCAGCACAACTCACTCTTCAGTTTTGATGGAGAGAGCAAGTCGGCTTCATATGTACACTTCAGGCCATTTATTATATATATAGGCTATATATTTATATATATATATAATTTTACAATAATATGCACAACAAGTGCATCAACTTCAAATCAAGTCTCCCCACCAGTACAAGATATATCTTTCTTGCAAATATCAGAATAAAACATATAAAGTGATTAAAGAGTTAAAAATGAAGGTAAATCTATATCTATTTATGTTGCGCGAAGATGTGTGTACTGTATTTAGATGTACAGTAGGCTAATATTTATGCAATGAAAAGCTACAGAAATATTACTACACTCATTAATATGGGTTGCAACCTACAGGGTACATTTATCTCAGACTGCAATTATTGCTTTGGGTTACACATCTTGGTCGGATTTGACAGATAGTCTGGCATATTCTTACTCTCTGCACATCTCTGTATACATTAAACTGCCTTTAATACATTTTAATTAACATTTCTTATAATTGCAATGAATATTGACATAAGATATGGAGTGTGTAAAAATATTTAATTTTCGTGTGACGTCACGTTCTTATAGGAACGCCCCCCTGGCGGAAAAACGAAGCTTTGCTTCACTGTATGCACTTTGCATTAAGTAATTAACGTGTAAAACGCAGATATTAAAAGGTGAAATTCAGTAAACAAATTACTGATTATATATATTTTATACAGGCAAGGATTAGGCTACAATATAAAATCCAACCTGTAAGTTTAATGTTTAGTGGTTTGGTTTCTCATTAAAAACACTGAACCATTAAGCCTTAACTGCATTCCTATTTAAAATACGCATCATGAATTTTATATTTTAATATTACTGTTTTAAATATTTTAAGTGCATTTTCTCGCGTTGTTTAATTATTGAAATATTGCCGCGGGTGCTTAATATGAATTTTGTTCAGATACTTTTGTTTTATTGTTTTGAGAGGTGATATAAATATTTGTGGTTGTGAAACTGTAGTCTGTAAGCACTAAACCTTGTTATTTACATGCTAATTTTACCTGATTTATTCTCTAAATACACACATATTTGTGTATTTTTAAGCTGCTGTGCATTTTCAGACTCATGAACGCAAATGTTTAATTGGACGTCTTCAGGCCGAAGCAGTAGGCGGCGCTGTGGCGTTTACAGTGTTTCCGGACAAACTGTGGACACGTCATGCAAGCGGAAGACTAAACCATCTGCGCGTGCGCTGAACTGTCTTCGTAATTTGGGGGCTCGAACCAGCAGACGAAGGTAAAGTGGCTGCTAAATATTGTTCTTTGTTTAACTAGATATTCTGTGAATGACATTAAAACATGATTGGGTTTTGTTTACGTAAGCAGGCGACGTTGTCTGTATAACGTTAATCTAACGTTAGAGTGAATGTGAAGTACACGTAATCCCTGTTTGACACGTTTCTGTGTGTAATAGAGTGATTGAGCTTCGTAAATCAGTATTTATTTGTCACTTAGGTGCATTAACACGATTACTTGTGCTCTGTACAGTTATTATGGTAAAAGTGAGTAGTTTATTGAGAGCTAGTGTTGTACACGTAAGCATATGACCTTATGATCTGATTGAAGTGTCGAATTTTCATAATTAAACGTCAATTTAAAAAAGGTTTGTTAGATTTGTTTATTTTAAAACTGTTTGTTGCGAACATGAGCATTATTAGGAATTCATTCATTCATTACTCCTCTCTGAATTAGTCATTAATGCTCTTGTTTTTGTTTCTCATAGATTGCATCTTAGGTCAGTGGAAATATAGACAGGGTTTTTTTCTTATCAAGTGACTTTACTTGTTCAGATCGGTTTATACCAAAACATACATTGCTGTTTTATAAGAATAGTGCTATAGTTGTATGTCTTTCTCTCCACAGATGAGGCTGCTCTGTGTGTTTGCTCTGGTGGCTCTGGTGGCAGGAGAAGAAGGGGCCCGTCTGTTAGCCTCCAAGTCCCTTTTGAACCGATACGCTGTAGAGGGCCGAGATCTCACCCTGCAGTACAGCATCTATAACGTGGGCACCAGGTACTGTCCTGTATCTGTCTCGAAGTTCAGCAGAGTGTTTAACAGATGGTGGGCTACACACAGCACTAGTGGGACCACCTTATAATCTGTTGTATGTTTATCTCTTGTAGTGCTGCCCTGGAGGTGGAGCTGTCTGATGACTCCTTTCCTCCTGAAGATTTTGGCATTGTGTCAGGAATGCTCAATGTGAAGTGGGATCGTATTGCTCCGTATCCTCCTCCATTTATATATATTTAAATCCAGTATAGACAGCAGATTTTTGTGGATTTTTAATCTTTTTAATCGCACCACTTGGATCCAGTGTAGTGCACAAATAACAATTTGAGGCACTTTTTTTCATAATTTAAAGGGATAGTTCACCCAAAAATAGAACACAAAGATTTTTAACTCAAACTGTTGCAGTCAGTTATATAATAGAAGTCAATGGGTACCAAACGCTCCAAAGCTCTGGAGTCAAAAAAAAAAAACATACACCGATGAAATCAAATATTGTTCTGTCTTTTTGAACCGACTGATGGTTTTTGGGTCTTAACACCTTGATGTATCGTCACGAGCTGTAGGTTTTCATTTGGCATTTTTTTTTATTTTTTTGGGGTGGGGACTCTCAGAGCTTTGGTATGTTTGGTCCCCATTGACTTCCGTTTGTGTTCTACTGAAGAAACAAAGTCACCTACATCTCTGATGCCCCGGGGGTCAGCAGATAAACACACATTGTCATTTGTGGGTGAATTACCCCTTTGTATTCTTAGTGTATTCTGAGTACTTTAGACACTTAATCACATTAGGCCTTCAGTCAATCAGTCTGTTAGCACCTAACATCATCAGTACTGATCAGACAGTCAGGAAGGGATGCTATATTGTTATTTTGTGTTTCAGTAGATTACGTTCCCTAACTCTTCCTCTCTTCAGAGCCAGTAATGTTTCTCACACAGTGGTTCTGCGACCGCTCAAAGCTGGATACTTCAACTTCACCTCTGCTTCTGTTAGTTATCTCGCTCAAGAGGGCGGTCAGGTTGTGGTGAGTGGAGTCACATGTACAGTCAGCATAAGATAAAAAATCTTTTCTTCCATATCTCGATTAACCGTTATATATATTACATTTTGCAAAAGTTGTTAATACAATATTTGTATATGTTATATACAGTGCTTTGATGCTTTGTATTATTAGAAGCGCTATATAAATAAAGCTGATTGACTGTTTCTCTCTTCTCTCAGGTCGGTTACACAAGTGCTCCGGGTCAGGGAGGCATTCTTGCTCAGAGAGAGTTTGACAGACGCTTCTCTCCACATTATGTAAGTGTTAATATGGAAAACCGTGTGTAATGATCTGTAATCTATGATTGCCTCTGCTTTTATAGTGCTGCTGCATTGAAACTTTTTTGTTTGTTTTTAAGCTGGACTGGGCAGCTTTCGGGGTCATGACCCTTCCCTCCATTGGCATTCCTCTGCTCCTGTGGTACTCCAGCAAGAGAAAGTACGACTCGCCGAAGAGCAAAAAGAACTGAGTTTTCTACATCAAGACAAAAACAGATGAGGGATCATTGTGGGAATGGAAGGGTGTTAAGTGAATTGTGGCGGGTGGGTGTTGAGAATGTTGTTTTTGAATAAATGAATTACCCATATTGGGGTAAATGGTCAATGATTTACTCTGTTTTTAAGTTAGCCTTCATGAAATATTTGTGAAATCAGCATCAAGCAGATCACCCACCTGCTTGACATTAAACGGCCATTCCAGGGTGGCTTCAGGCGCATCATCTTAAACTTTAATTTTTTTGTTTGTTTTTGTGAGGATTTTCGTAATAGATGCTCGAACTGTGCAGTTCTTCACAAACAAGCTCCATATTGATTGTGGAAATAAAGAGGGTTTTACAGAACTGCTCTTGCTGTGTGTGTGTGTGTGTGCTCACTCTCCGAAATACACCTTCACATTAATATACATTACATTGGGGGGGAAAAAGCTATTGATGTTATGATCTATTAAACCTCACCTATGAATATTATTTTTTGGGTCATTACTGTTATACAGTAACTTTTCTGACTGATTTACGTTCTCATGTTTTCTCTAAAATAGTCACATATTAGAAATTGCTGAAATTATTTGTATTAGGTCTAATTTATCACTTAAACAGAGATAATAGACATAAAAAAAATATTCCTCCAGTTTCACAGACAAGGCTTAAGCCTAGTCCTTGACTAAAATGTAAATCTGAGCTGTTTCAAGTGAAAGAAACTTGCACTAAGTGATCTTTAAACATGCCAGTGCCATTGTTTTATCTTAAAGTGCACCCCAGTAATGCTTTTTTCTGAGGCATGTTCATAAAAATTACTTAAATGTCCTAATAGATCTATGGCATAATTCTGGCTTAGGCTAAGCCCTGTCTGTGAAACCAGGCCATTAAGTTTTTTACAAAACTTTTAAATTATGTGTCCAATTATAGCAAAGTAATCAACTTCCTCTAGTAATATAAACCATCAAATCCCTCAAAATATTTTTTTAATTATGCTATGGACTAGGCTGAACATATCAATTCATACATATAAATCATTTGAAACCATATTTATTCTTTACAAATTTCTTAATTAACTTTTTATCCCTAGTAATTGTCCACCCTGTTAGGATGTACTTTTCCTTCCAATATAGACTACAGTTTCACTGAGATCAGGATGTAATTTAACTGTACAAATGGAGATCTCACCTCTCAAAACCTTGCCTCCTACCTTCTTTTATGTTTTTGAAACATTCTTCTGCTTGTACAACCCTTAAAGTTCCACCCAGTTAGGGTATATTAGGGAAAATGTTTATGCAAATAAAAAACATCTGACACAGAAAGGTTATATTCATCTGTAAAACGTAAGAGATCTAAATGTTGATCAGTGAAGAAACTACGGGAAATTTAGGTCAAAATTTTCCACCCTGTTAGGTGTTTATAGACCATAGACTGTGAAACTAGGGTGAAAATTCTAATAGAATAACAAGCTTGTATGTGTCACTATGTTGGTAGAACGCTAAAAACATGAAAAACGTTTTGGCAAAAATAATGAAGCCAAAATGTTACCAGAGAGCAGGAATGACACATTTAAGTAATTTAAAATGACTGGGGAGTGCTGCAATTTACTGAAAAAAAACAGGAGTTGGTTTGTAATTGGAATAATATATTTGATGAAAATATTTACTGTGCAATTACAACTGTGAACACTGATTCTATGAAACATATTAAATGTATGTCCAGATAAAGTTTAAATAGATTTAAAAACAGATAGACATGCCTACAACCTTCAAGGGGAGTTTACTATTAACACGCCATATAAATACATACAGGTAATAAGCAGTGTAATTTTTGGTATACATATATATTTCGTCCTAATATTTTTTTTTATGCCGAGTGTTTACGAAAGAAGTACTTTTTTGGCTCAAGTCAGAGGTCTATAGAATCCTAGGGTCAGCGTTTGGGATTCGGCGGCGGCAGACATGCTCTTGGTCTCTCAGGAATCTGCTCATAAATGGAGCTGGAGGAAGCGTTCAGATACGGCTGCTCTGAAGGATGAAAACCAGAGTGTTGAGGTTGAGCCGTCAGCGGGGACACACCAAAGCTCTGAGGGAGAAATCATAAACAGATTGAGCACTGTATACTACACAGAATATCACTCATTATGTTCTCATGGATATGTACCGGCCCAGTGAGCTCTGGTCGCAGAGGAGCAGATCTTGGGGGTGGTCTGAGAGGAAGACTAGGCCCTGGTCTTGGTATAGCAGAACCTTCTTGGGCACCTTTGATGTTCACCTCTGAATACAGGTGATCCTTTGGAAGGTTCACTGGTCAAAACGTAGCAAATAAGCTTTTTCATGTTTCATACAATATATATTATTTTAGTTATTCTTATATTTAAACTCCAAGACGGGAAATGCAAGTTTTGAAGCTTGTTTTCCTCACCTGCATCCCCTGCCGCCTGCCTCCTCCACCCCACGGCATAGCAGTCAATCTCCTCCGGACGACTGCGTGTGTGCGGGGTCTCTTCATAAGTGTGCAAGGGCTCCATTTTCCAGTATTTCGAGTCTGCTGCTGTTGTGTCAAAGTTTGGGATGAATGGAGGGGTAAAGGCTGCTGTTGCCCCCTGGAGGTCAGGTTGGGCGCTGAAGCTTGGGGGATTTTCTGATATTGCTCTGGGGGGTTTGTTAACTCGAGCATAAGGGACATCCACAGGAACTTGATCCCCTGTTAGATTTGAGGGTCCTTCAGCAAGCTCAGAAATGCCATTCTAGAGGGAGCAAAATAACATTGAACACTTTTAAATAAAAGTGCACCAGTGCGCTCAAGACACACCAGCTACAGATGGAGAGGAGAGAGAGATACAGCTAGTGGATGGGGGACTATTGGGAGGCTGTGTGGAGGGAATTTGACCCGGCATTTGCCATGGGATTTTTAATGAACACAGAGACTCAGGACCTCTGTTAATGTCTCATCCAAAAGATGGTGCTCACTATACTGGGGCATAAAGACCACCTGCTGGCCTCACTAAGATCTCTACCAACACCAACCTAGAAGTAAAGCGAGCATGCTATGTTAAAGCTTTAAAGTGGGGATTTAAGTAGGTGCCCTGTGTGTTGTAATTTAGCCGTATGGAATGCACTTGGCAAAGGAAGAAATGCAAGAAGATTTTATGTGCAGTATGCGTGCATCCTCATTTGCTGTTCTTAAAGGGATCGTTCACCCAAAAATTTACCGCTCCTGTTCCTTGTCGTCTAATAATGGTGCAAGATCCACGCTATCCTCCGTTTCCACCTATGAATACTATGGCAACACGCATGGACAAATATGGAAGTGGTAGTTATTTACTGTGGGTTTCCATATCATGGATCATGATGTATACAAACCGAGGCATTTTATTGTTATTGGAACAGTCAATGAAATAAAGTGAGAACAAATTTCGATGTGGCGTTTTCAAAATGTAGCATCACGAAAATAGACGGGTAAGCAAATATATAGCATTCATTGTGCACATAATAGTCATGTGCAGGTGGTGAGGTGATAAAACACATATAAATGAGCTTTTCATCTGTGAGCGTGATTTGTTAAAACAACATCTCCTAGTGTTCAACGCTCCGTTATTGCGTTATGGAACTTCACCTCCGTTATTGTTTTGAAAATGCGACCTCTAGTGGTGTGAACTTACATATTTTGCTTTCAAAATGTAATAAAAATTCATCTTTAATTTTTAACATTACTTTTCCAATGTATTTAATTATAAAACACTTTATACTCTAAAGTTACATTTATTAAAAACTTAACTTGAGAATATTTGTATATAAAGACAAGCATCTGCAATTCTGCCCAAACTAAGTGTAAATTACTATTACTAAGTGAATTAGTTACATGTAATTTGTCGATTAAATGTAAAGTGTTGTTTAATTCGTTTATGTATTATGTAAAGCATTTGAAACTCCAGTTTATCACATAATTCATGACGATTTAAAAAAGAACATACATTTAAATAGAGGAAATATGTCATTTAAGTAGTGAAGTGGTTGAGTGTGGGACAAAGCCTGCATATTGAGAAACGCCTTCAGTTAATAAGTCAGTATCCATCAACAGTTGTGGTTAGGGCTTGTGAAATACTAACCAAAAGAGGATGCTCAACAAAGAACCCTAATCTAAATGATATTCTTGTCCACAGATATACATATGAGTATACTATTTTAGTCTGCTTTATCATCCCTCAAAGTGTAATATAAAGAATGTGAGAGGGGAAACAATTAAATTTTGTAATCCACTCACTTCAAGCCCAGGAGGCGCTGTTTCAGCTCCACACTTGCACTCCGGCAGCGACAGGGTCTTTTTCAGTGGCTTTCTCACGGCTGCGTACTGTGCAGTGCACTGCTCTTCTGTTGCAGTAGTGGTATTATTAGAGGGATCTGTGGGGAATGAACTCAGAACAGCTGGACCGATGGCCACGGCCAGTTTTGTCTCCTCATCTTGATCTATTGCTTTTCCATTCCTCTCTTCTTCCTCGTCTTGCACCATGCACCTATTCATTTCCACAAAACCCCCTTCAGGCTAGATAGCAAAAAAAATGACAGGATATGAAGTGAGATGACAGAAAAACCATATGTAAAATTATCTTTAATATCTCCCCTTCTGTATTAAAAATCAGAAGGGAATAAGCTAGGCAAAACTGTCCATGCACCTGCACACAAGCTACAGTCAACATCTCATTAAAAGGCCCCACGGGATTATGGGTATAGTAGCTGATTAGGTCATCCAGGCTTTTATGACGGCTGTGTTCTCCAGCTATTAAATATACAGTAGCAGATGATCCATACTCCTCCTCTTCTATTATGAAGTGTCGACACCGGTCTTCTCCTCTGGGGTTTAATAAAGTTGTTATTTAGTGACGGACTGAGATTAGAGATGTTGCAAATACATATGAAGTCGAATACACATAGCCTAGTTATCATTCCATCTGTAGTATTCTACTGATATAATAGTATTTTAAAATAAACATTTATGTTTAGCTTTTAAATAAAAATAGCTGGTGAGGTTTTATGAAAATTTTATTGAAATGAATGAATGCTAATCGTTATTTATAGTTATGTACTATATTTTTAAGAATGTCACTAGTGTTTTTTGTGTGTGTGTACCTGTAAGACAGCACAAAGCCAATCTTTGACTCGCTGAGCCTCAACAGGAAACAGCCTTGTGGCTTATCCTGCAGCAGCTGTTCTGCTTCCCTGAGAGAGCGAGAGAGATGTGAGCCGAATAGTTTGACACTGTTTCACATCTGTGTTTGTGCAGCATCGCCTGTGCACCTGTTTTTCTGTTATGTTTTTGGAAGAATATTTAGATGTGAGTGTAACCTGCGTGTAGCGAAACCGTGGAGCCAGCGAGGAAGAGGCAGTCCGGGCCGGCGCAGTCGAGGCAGCTGCGTTCTTTCAAACCACAGCAGAGTGTGAGCGCGCAGGGAAGGAGTCAGGGCCTCCAGGGGCCTCAGGGGACCCAGAACCAGAGCGGGATCCATCCGCTTCACTGTGGTCTTTAACAGAGGAATCCAAGGATGTCAGTTAGATGTTTAAATACAGTTTCAAAACAGTTAAAAATATTTAAAAAGATGAAAAGTGACCATTCGCAGTGCATTGCAATATTTTTCTGTGGTTTTACTTGAAAATGTAACCTACAAAATGAACATAAACAAATCAGCTTGACATGATTTTGAAATGATGTCTTCAGAAGCCCCACACTGTAAAAAAAATATGTAAAACTCACAGTAAAAAAACGTCAGCTGTGGTAAAAAAATAGTTTTACCGTTTTGAGTTAAATTTACAGTTAAATACCGTAATCTCACTAACTGATATAATGCTAATATACCAAGCTATTAAAGTACTGAACTCTGTT
>JAUCMT010000043.1:14922098-14938350 GCA_032357475.1 Enteromius thamalakanensis
TCACAAGCAGCTTTTAAATATGAACATATATAGAAGGAGCTCAGAGTCATTCACACAAACACTAAACACCATCATGACTGAAATATGCAATAAATATACATTTAATAACATTACATACAACCCTAATAAACACAACTGATTAGAAAAGAAACAAAAAAACATCAAATTCAAACTAAAATTGAAAAGCCTTGCAGGAAATTCTGGAAACATCAGTTTACAGTTTTTTATTGTAAATTTTACAGGAATTTAACACAAACTATTTGTTAAAATCACTGTCATTTTTACAGTTCAGCAAGATGTGCAAATAATATTTACAGGGCAGATCAGTGTGGTTCGAGACACTAAACGTCTCATGAAAGCTACTCTCTCACTGATTATTTGAGAATGCTTTAAAGTATTGTACATTATAAATTTCACCTTCAGCTTCTGACCAGCCTGCGATTTCTTTGCATCAAAGGGCTTTCTAGAGATAATGTAGAACAGCTGAACCGCTGATAGACGTGTTTTTGTTTTGAAGAAATATAGAGGCTATATAGAAAATCTGTGCAGACATTTTTATTCGTCATGTCTGCATATTTATTGCTTGAGAGATTCACCTCATTCTCCTTCTGCTGGCCCTGGTTTAGTTCCTCTGTCTCTTGTTGTGCTGTGGGACGACACTTGATGCTCCGCCGGGGCTTTATGGGAGGTTTCCTGCTCGTGGGATTGTTCTCTGGAGCTACAGATGGACGGGGCTTTGGTCTCGGGTAATGGGAAGGAATAGCACCCACTCGCTCTTCTCTCTGCTGAGATTCAGCATCTGTACAGAAACACAATGCATTCTGAATTTATTAAAGCATATGAGTCATCCACAGTAAATAAAAGACGGATGTGAACAGCATTTGATTTTTTAATAGTGTCTTCAACTGCCTTTAACATGTATTTATCTTTAAATGCATTCAGATATTAAATATTAACTTGTAGATGTTAGTATCTAAATATAAATATAGATGGCAGTGTGCAAAATTGAGAGGTTGAGACACAGTTAGAATCAAACAAGTACAGTCAGGCTCAAAATAACCCTGAACGGAAATGTCATGTTCACTACAAGCACGCCAGAAACACAGAATATTCTAGATATCAAACAAGCAACAAAACAGCCATATTATGAATATTAAATGTTCTGCGTGAGACTAATTCTGCTGAAAGATTATGGTGTATCCATGCAGTCAGAATCAGTTCTGAGCATTATAATAATATACTAGTAGAACATCGTCATTTTATACTTCACAAAGTCTAGTCAATTTCTGTATTTTTAAACTAACTCTTAATTCTATTGTAGATTGCCTATAGTCTATTTAACACATTAAAACTAAATAAGCACCGCTTGAGCACTAGCTTCATACTGACAGTAAACCGAAAACATATATTTACCTAATTAAATAAGTATAACATGTCAAAAATAACAGCTTTTTCATCATCTGAATAATTATAGACATTTAAAGATTTTAAAAGAAAGTGTTTCCAGTCGTCAGTGTCCCATCAGAAGAAACAAGAACAACTTGTCTTGAAACTACTAGCTTGTGTTTTCTTATATTTGGTAATGGTTAAAAAAATGATGATGTGAGTTCAGAAGGTGTTGTAAAATAGCTGACCTTTAATCCTTTGGTAGTCAAAGTCCATTCTCAAGTGCAGGGTGTAAAAAGCTAGCTCTTCCTATCTGTTCTTGAGTGTTTCTGCCTCATCCTGTTTAAATGCATGTGCGAGGGCGAGAGAAAGAGAGCGGAAAAGGTCACAGGCAAAGAGCTGATAGTGATTGTGTGCAGATTTCATTTTCAAACTTCTTGTGAAAAGCGTAACTGATGTACTAAAGCTCAAATAAACAATCTGACAGTGTGCTTTTGAAAACTTACCATGCGCTGAAAAATAAAGCTAGAAGCCAAAGTGCTTCAGAAACTGGCAGAAAAACTCAGAAAACAATTACAAAGAAACAGAAAGTAACACACTGGATTAAACGTCAAATGCTTTTTTCTTTTAAAACATACTCAACTGATTATTTAAAATGAATTTTTTGACAGCGTGACACAATTTATGTTTTTTAATTATTGAGTACATAATTATGTACAATAAATATATTACTACAATCATAATTATATATATATTTCTTAACGTATTATTACATTCAAAATATACAGAATACATTCCTAAATGATATGTATAAGTGGAGTATTTTTTAATCATGTTACTGCAGTTTTTTGGGGTTTCTGTAGATTTTATTTAAAGGTTTTTGAAAGCCTGTCTATAAAACAAAACCCATGATGTTTAAAACCGTCGTTAGGATGTTTCTTCTTCAACACAAACTGTGAACATGTAAATGTATACCTGTGTATCCTGTTTACGCTTATCCTTTTTTATCTTTGTTTATGTTCGAGCACAGTGAGTGTGTTGTTAGGGTGAGACTGAGAGAGAGTGAGGTCATGCGCGCGCATGTGTGTGTGTGTGTGTGTGTGTGTGTGTGTGTGTGAGAGAGAGAAGAGGCAGTTGCGTCACGTGACTTGCTCACCACACAGGATGAGAAAGAACGACCACAATGAAGATGAAGAAAAAAGAAAGAGATGACAAAAGAAGTGTACAAACGTTAGGCAGAAGACTCTGCCCAGTCACCACAAGCTGTTCTGTTCATTTGCCAAAAAGCCACATTCCTTACACTGTTTTGGGGTGCATAATCCGATTTATTTATTTATTTATTCTGTTTTTCTTTTAGGCCAATATTATTCAAAAATTTTGGATTTAAGGTTATAATTTTCTTCAGTTCAAAATAATTCTCAAAGTAATTCTTATTCAACAGCATTTTTTTCATTGGTTTTTTGTTTTGTTTTACTTTGCATAACAGCTACAGGACACATCCACTAGATGGCGCAAGTACATTAGAAGTGAGAATGAAAGTCGGACAGAAATGAAAGTGATCTCGACAATGCATTCGACAATAGCAACTAACAATAGTCAAGTCATGCATTCCAAATTATATTCATCGGTTTTATTTAACACGATTTTCATGTGCAATTATTACATCCTAATCTGATTCAAAACCTATGCTTTAAAAATGTGTTAGTTAAGTAAAGTAAAAAACAGCTGTCCAGCTATTAGATTTGATTTGAGTCCACTTTAATACTTGCCTGCAATATTTACAATCACCTGAATCTCTAATAATGGTCAGCGTTGTTGCTCTTGCTTAAATGCACAAATAGAATTGTTTGTGTTGCAGAAATTAATCAATTCGACCTCAATCTCTCATCCGTGAATTCCAGAGGTTTGTGGAGCTGCAGACAGAGTTACCTATGATCAATCCACCCCCGTGTTTCATGAGGTGTGCTGTGGCAAGCTGTTTTTACATTTGGTACTTAAAACTCACTGGTGTATGTTTGGATGAATATACTCTGGTCAGATAAATAATGGTGACTTCACATGACTTGACTTGACTATTACTATTCATTTAATGGTACTACTTTACTTTAAGTGTTTTTTTGTTGATGTTGTTGTTCTGGGAGTAAATAGTTTTGTAGTACAAACTGATTTACATTTCCAGTTTCCTATTTGTTAGAAGCTGATCCTTATTCCTCTGCTATAGTCAATATTTTAGAGGTGGTAAGAAAACCTTTCAGTTTTAGTAAATGCTATACTATTTTCTTGTAAAGTGTTTGTGGATATTTCAGTTATTCTCTTGTAGTATGTATTTAGTATCTATTTACAGTAGCCTACTGATACCTTTTTATAGACATTATCTTTTCCAAAAGCTGTATTAATAGACATATTTTCAAGCAGATAATTACAGAACAGGCTACTACTACCTAATGATTAGATACTACTAGTAAAATAAATGGGTCATTTCTGTTTTACAGCGACTTTTCTGTCTGTATGATTTATTTTCTTTAAATTTGTCACATATTTATAAGAAATTGCTGAAATGACATATATGAGGTCTAATTTATCACTTAAAGAGAGATAATAGACATAAAAAATATTAGGTTTTTTTTTACAAACCATTCAACTCATTTTCCACCCTGTTAGTATGTACTTCCTCATCCTCCAAAATAGACTACAGTTCCACTGAGATAATTTTCTTCAAGAAGTGATACTGTTTATTTTTCAGCTGTAATTTAACTTACAAATGGAGGTAAATTTCACCTTTAATTAATACCTTTTTAAGTTTTTGAAATGTTTTCCTGCATGTCACACTCTTAAAGTTCCACCCTGTTAAGCTATATTATAGAGAATGTTTGTCCAATATATTTGACATAGTTATCCACATAATGCTCATCTGTAGAAAATTACAGAGCTATATGTTGATCTCTCAAAAAAACTACAGCTAATTTAGCTCAAAAAATGTCCACCCTGTTAGCTTTTATAGACTGTGTAACTAATAGGGTGGAAATTGTAATTGGCCAGTATGTGTTCAATATATTCAAACATGGCACTATTTTGATAGAATACTAAAAACATATATTTTCCAAAACTTTTGAAGCCAAAATGTTCCAGATACCAGGAATGACCCAAATACATTCTGATGACATTGTTATCCGAGTTCCACATATAAATAGATTATATTATACTACTGGAACAAGTAGACTAGCTAGCTGTTTTAGTAGTATTAGTAGGATTGATAGCGTAATAGGAATCTTGAGAAGTTAGCAAAAACAGGTAGTGTAGAGGAGTAGTGTTAAAACGGCCTGCCACATGCGGGCACTGCACTGACATGGTCAACATGAGCGTTTCCTCATTTCAGTACTAGCGCGTCCGCAGCGAGCGGAGCTCTGGAGGAAATACCGTCCGACAAGCAGACACGACGCGGCTTCATGACGGATTTCTGCCAGGTATGTCTCATTATTCAACCGATTCTTCAGGTTACAGGGGATCTGATATAGGCTCTTCTATATGAAAGCCAATGGGATAAGAGAAAATAAATTGTGACCATATGTCGCAGTGCATGATAGAAGTTACTACTACAAGGAAATGTACACTAATTTAATCGTTGCATCGTGGTCGTGACACTTCGGGGTTTCCTAGGTGCGGAGCTCAGTTCACGCGCAGTGGAATATTCAACAGACACGACGCGCAAGAATGAGACGCAGACAAGTTTCCACACGCAGGTTTCAGTCGTGTTCTGCACGGAGTCGACAGGAGACGTTCAATGTGGTTATAGTGTGTTTATTACGTTTTTGTTTACGTGAAATTTTCTGTTATTGTCAGACGGCACAAAAGCGAAAACTAGCTGTTTGAACGTTTACTTTTATTCACATCAGGTTTCTCAAGACCCGCTGCAATGTAAAAAAAAACCTTGTGCGAGTTTCAAAACTGGCAGCTGACAGCCACAGACTTCATTAATGAAGAAGCCAAGAAACACAGATTGTTGCATAACTAGTGGTGTGTGTCAGCGGGGTTTGATTAGGAATCCTCCCAGACCCGGAGGGTAAACATAGACCCGATCTTTCTTCTAGATTTAGGGTTTTTCACAAAAACAAGAAATGCAAGTTTCTTTGTCCATATTTGGTTTAGAGTGCATAGATTTAGCTGAAAGTTGCAGTAGAAAGCAGAAGGCGTTACTGTTTGCCTGTAAAGGTTTTTCCTCACATTGTAAAACAAGTTGTCAGGTAACCTAGCATGTGATTTATATGATAACATCTGATCATTTTATTCAAGTCAGACTTGTATTTTAACATTACTCACTCAGCCTTCGGCTTATATTGGGATTAAAAGTTAAATCAAGTAGAAATTTATTTGCACATTACCATTTTAGGACAGGGATATTGTATGGCATTACAAAATTGTGTGCGCGCGCACGTGCATTAAAGTTTAAATATCGGGGTTTAGAAGTGCACATATATGCCTCGTCCATTCTTAGACATTACTTCCCCCTGTTTGTTTTCCTCACTTGTTTTGAATCTGTATCTTTGGAACTTTGATCTTAATCAAGGATGTAATTTTTTATTTATGGCTGGAGATCTGATCCTAGATTCAGCAGGAAGTTTTTAGGTTTTGGAATGGCTCTTCTCGTTCTTTCTTTGATCTTGTGCAAAAGGGAATGAAAGCAAGCTCACGCTCAAATTTCAGACCTCTCTCAGTTCAGCCCGCAGTCACGCATCTGACTCATGAGTTTACAAAATAAAGTAGCTAACATGCGGTGATGGAAGATACAGGCGATGTACTTGTTAAGCTAAATTGTTGCGAAATGCAGTGATGATGCAAAAATGACACAAATTGATGAGCAAAGTTTTACTGGATATGTGTGTAATTTGACACAGCTGAAGGACTATTGCATCAGTGAAGTGAAAGGCAGTTTTTTTTTGCTTTGCTATGAAGTCTATTGTTCTGCTCTGGGTTTTTTCCCTGGTATGTGACTGTAGGAAGCTGAAGTGAGATGGGTGGGGTGGTATCTTGGAAAAGAACTCATGCAGGCGTTCAATCTCTGTTCCCTCTAAACACAGTTGATGTGCACTTTAAACAATGCATGCTCTAAACACTTGAATGTCCAGTGTGCTCAGTCAACTTCGGTTTGTCTTTATCATCTCAGAGTAAAGCAGATGGATTCTATAGCACCAGATATGTGTGTGTGTGTGTGTGTGTGTGTGTGTGTGTGTGTGGCGCACATGTGTCTTCTAGATACAGTTGCTTGACTGTATCTGTGTTATGTAAAAGTACTTTTTTTCAAAAGGTACTCCCAGAGTCCCTTGTTAGTTTTTCCTCTTTCTGCTTCTAAGCTCTGATTGGCTGTCTGGCTGTTCCAGACTATGATTAAAGTTTTCAAATCAGATAAAAAACTGCCATTTGAAGCTTCGCTCAAGTTCCATATTTCACAGCACATTTACGCTTTTTACATTGATTGCAATGCAGCACCTTCAATATCACACCATTTAGATTTATACCGTACATTTTCTCCTCTGAAATGGATAAATGATAGATTATATGGGACGACAGGCGGACAGAAATGCAAAAACAAGACCTTGTTTGTCTTTTCACTCCATAAATAATCTTTCTCCTCCCAACTCCTCCTCATTCATTTTCTCATTTCTTCCGCCCATAGTGACAAACTGTGTAAGCTATTGAAAAGTAATTACACCGCAGCTCAGTGTGGGGAATGGACTCATTATTGAAGAATGCATTAATAGAATCACAGAAGTGTAACTGAGGTCCGGGCAGCGCTCCACACTATGTTCATGCTCTATGTTGCACATTGTGACCCAATGGTTTGTCCACACTTGGCTGAACTTTACATCTGTTTGAATTGCTAGAGCATTTAGTGCAACATTCTTTCTCATGTATGAAGCTCTGGCGTATCAGATGGGTTTGGGTTCCAGATGTTTCCCCCTCTGGGGACTCGTAAATGACATCCAGATATCTGTCTTTTCTTTCCCAGCTAGTATAGTTTTGCTGTCAGAGCAGCCTTTAGAGTCATGAAATGTTTATTGAATGTAAATGATTATGCAAGTTTAGTTAAATACTGAATGAAATGTTTTACGTTTGTTTGGAGAAGTAGGTCACTTACCACCGTCCTGTGTTTTATAGGTGTGGACCTAATGTTAAGTCCAGTATGAGCGCTATACAGTAGCCCACAGCTTCCCTTTGGACACTGAAGACACAGAGACAGCAGCATGGCTGTCTTCAAGCTGGATAACGTTGAAGACCTTTATGAGATTGGAAATGTTTTGGGAAGGTAAAGATATGCACAGCTGTTTATTGTCTTTCTTATTCTCTTAACTAAAAAAACACTATCATGGTACATACTGTAATATTGTCCAAAAGTCTGGATCATTAAGATTCTTGTTGTTCTTAATGAAATGTGTGGATCTGTTCAATAGACAGTAAAACAGCAAAAAGTCAGTTACAGAAAATATATAAATAAATACTATTCTTTTGAGCTTTCTATTCAATGAAGATTCATGAAAAAATCATAATGAAGTATTTATTGAGAAACTGAACATACTACAATGATTTGGATTATGTCGCACTAAAAACGGTAACACTTTACAATAAGGTTCATTAGTTAACAACTTTAGTTGATATGAAGTAAGGATGAACAATAATTCTGCAGCATTTATTAATTTTAGTTCATGCAAATTTCAGCATTTACTAATGCATTATTAAAATTACAAGTTGTGTTTGTAAACATTCGTTAATGCACATGAACTAACATCGTAATGATATTAGACACAGTTTTTACTGTATTTTTGCTCGAATTAAGTTTGCATAAGAGTTCTTTAAAAACATTAAAAACTCTTACCTAAAAAAAATGGAAAATTTTTTTTTTTAAAGTGCATCTTTCTAAATAATTTCAATTGTTTTGATTAAAAAATAATCTCTCTATTTATATATATATATATATATATATATATATACACACTGCTCAAAAAATATAGGGAACACTAAAATAACACATCCTTAAAGAATGAAATATTCTTATTAAATGCTTTGTTCTTTACATAGTTGAATGTGCTGACAACAAAATCACACTAAAGTGAATCAAATGAAATCTAATCTATTAACCCTTGGAGGTCTGGATTTGGAGTCACACTCAAAATTGAAGTGTAAAAACACACTACAGGCTGACCTTAAAACAAGTGAGGCTTAGTAACAAGAGGAACCCAAGGCCAACCGCACCAGCATATGATCTCACAAGGGGTCTGAGGATCTCATCTTGGTGTCTAATGGCAGTCAGGCCACCTCTGGAGAGCACATGGAGGGCTGTGCGGTCCTCCAAAGAAATGCCACCCCACACCATTACTGACCCACTGCCAAACCGCTCATGCTGGAGGATGTTGCAGGCAGCAGAACGTTCTCCACGGCGTCTCCAGACTCCAGTCAGGTCTGTCACACGTGCTCAGTGTGAACCTGATTTCATCTGTGAAGAGCACAGGGAGCCAGTGGAGAATTTGCCAATTTTGGTGTTCTCTGGCATATTTGTGGCCTGCTGGAGGAAGTTTTGCAGGGCTCTGGCAGTTCTCCTCCTGTTCCTCCTTGCACAAGGGCAGAGGTAGGGGTCCACGTCTCCTGGTAGCGCCTCCATGCTCTGGACACTATGCTGACAGACAAGGCAAACCTAATGTGCCATCCTGGATGAGCTGCACTGCCTGAGCCACTTCTAACACTACCACTAGAGTGAAAGTACTGGCTGCATTCAGAAGTGACCAAAACATCAGCCAGAAAGCACAGGAACTAAGAAGTGGTCTGTGGTCACCATCTGCAGAAGCACTCCTTTATTTTTGGGTGTCTTAATAATGGCCTATAATCTCCCACTGTTATCTCTTCCATTCACACAACAGCGTCGTCAATCAGTGTTGCTTCCTAAGTGAGCAGTTTGATTTCACAGAAGTGTGATTGACCTTAATGTTACATTGTGTTCTTTAAGTGTTTCCTTTATTTATTTTTTTGAGCAATGTATATAATTCCAGATTTAAATAACGAACCATCCCTGTTCCTTGTCACCTATCAATGGCGCTATATCAGCGATATTGGTATCCGCTTATGAATACTACGGTAACAAGTGTGTACAAATGCAGAAGTGGGAGTTATTTACTGTGCATTTCCAACCCAATGTTAAATGCTTCGTCATTGCGTCATTGAACTTCGCCTCCGTTATTGTTTTTGAAAATGTGACCTCTAGTGGCGTAAACGGACATATTGTGTCTTAAAATTAATGCACAGTGCCATATATACAACATTATAAAGTAGGTCCACTATATTCTCATTGTACTCTATATATGATTATCGGTTTTTACTCTTTTTAGGAAAACAGTTGAATAACTAGTTTTTATCGTAACACATGTTCACTCTGTCTTCTGCCATCCTAGTGGTCACTTTGGGCAAGTGCGCGAAGTTCGGGAACGAGCCACTGGTGTTCTGTGGGCGGGGAAGTTCCTGAAGTTGAAGAAAGGTGCAGGAAGCCGGCTGGGCCTGGAGAGGAAAGGTGTGGAGAAGGAGGTGGAGATACTACAGGGTCTTCAGCATCAAAACATCATGGCTCTCAAAGATGTTTTCGAGAGCAGGGCAGAGGTGGTCCTCATCATTGAGCTGTGAGTATGTGTTTCTTTGTTTTGAAATACATACAAATATAAACAACACACCTACATTCTTCTTTTTTTTTTGTGGATCGTGTCTTGATTGAATGTAGAATAAAGGGTGGTGAGCTCTTTGATTTCATCGCTGAGAAAGAAAACCTCACAGAGACGGAAGCCATTGAGTTCATGAAGCAGATCCTCGAAGGTGTCAGCTACATGCACCAGAAAAACGTCGCCCATTTTGACCTGAAGGTAGGTGCGAAGCCCGTTTTTATGCTAAGCTCCATCTTAGTCAGAAAACCAAACCCATCCACCACAGGCAGTTTCAGATGACCTACGAAAGTTAATTTTAAGTCTGTAGTGAACCTGTCACTTCCTATAAAGATTTCAAAATGGTAAAGAGGAAGTAGACAGTGTACCTTTCTCACACAAGCTGTCACCTCTGACCAGAATGAATGTGACACTATCTATTCAGACAAATGTGTGTTCACAACCCTTAAATCCACTAGGTTTATTTGTCTGTCATCAAGCATTTCACTGACCTAAAAACCTGTGTGCAGGTGAAATACACCTTGGTTTAAAAATGTACATCATTTACAATAAAAATAAATATATCTGTGTCGTGTTAAAGCAAAAGACATGTTCTTATCCTCCTCCTTGTTCGTCAGCCGGAAAACATCATGCTGTCGGACAAACACGCTCCCAGTCCTGACATCAAGATCATTGATTTCGGCATGGCTCATCGCTTCGATCAAGGAGAAGAGTATAAGAGTTTAGGTGGAACGCCTCAGTATATTGGTGAGTGGTTGAGTCTGTGTGGGTTTGAGTTCAAGTAAATGTGTTCATTTAAAAGCCATAAATAAAAAATAAAAAACCACAAGCGTGAGGTTTACTCTACTATTGAGGCCGGAAACTTAAAAAGATAATATGTTATTTATGCCCAAACAAGACTACATTTATTTAATGTAACTGTATTTCTGTAAAATAGTACTTAAATTTAAACTAACAATTTCTATTGAAATATATTTTTATATAATATATTCCTGTGACTAACACAGAAGCCATCAAGAATGCTGTCACATTGATCACATTGAATGTTCATTCCTCCGTACTCAAGGGGGCGATAGAGTTACCTTCAAATTCCTCTTCTGTTAAACCGGTTTTGTTATTATTTAAGCTGCAAACAATAAATATGTCGACAGTTGAGTGTGCGCTTTTATATTTACTGACTGATAATTATAGTGCCTGCATTTACAGACCTGTGTACAGTATGTTTTGTGAAGTGTGTGTGTGTTCATGTTGAGTCCGCTCAAGTGTGTGTTTGTCTCTACACCTGCTTCTGTTTCTGCACGCATTATGTTCCTGCCTTTGGCAATATGCACAGTTTTTTTATTTCTAGCTGTCTCCATGGAGACTAACCTCAGATGAAATGGAAGAGCTGCGTAAGTTCAGCTGAAAATTGAGTGGACAGGAGCAGAAATAACTATCGTGAGATCACACATGTAATGTCACTGCTGATGTCCTGCAGAAATGTCCTTGAGTCATTTAACAGCTCATCAATTCCTTTAACCCAAAGGAAACATGGTGAAATGTGACACAGACGCACACTATCTGACTACACTTATCAGTGTGCTTTTAACTACTGACCTTGGCAGATCGCAGATGTATGGACTTGTACGCAGTGTGTACTTCTGAGCACTTGTTTTTTACAACCATTACCCCAGCTAACAGAGGACCGTTCTCATCACTTTGGCTAACGTAGAGCGTTTCCTTAACGTTATCCGCAAGTGATAAACGTTCTAAAAACATTAGCATAAAAACATTAGAATTGGGTTGTTAGTGGAACGTTTTAAAAACGTTAGCATTAGAACCATTATATAACGTTCAAGAAACGTTAGGTTAAAAACGATATCATTGTGTTGTTGGTGAAACATTTTAATGTTTTAAATAACGTTCTTAGAACATTAAGTCTAAAACGTTCTAAAAACGTTCTACATGGACGTTTTTAACGTATTAGGAACGTTCAAACAATAATGTTTTTTACCAACTTTTTGTTTTTATGCCGAAAATTGTAAGTCAGGACCAATAGTGATCATTTTTTAATGCAAAACAGAATAGGTTTTAATTATGATTTTAGACAAGCTAATAAATAATCAAATGTTTTAAACAGTAAAAGTATACATAATATAAATATTCAATTCAATTCAATTCTAACAATATATTAAATAAAATAATGTCATTTTAAAATAATAATTAAAAAAAATTATATTTTTGTAATAGATGTAAATAAGTTAATAATATTTCCAATAAATTATTAAGATATAAAAAGCTTAAAATATAAACTATTTCATATAAATATATATCTGTACTCTGCTGAATAAATATAAATGTACAGAGAAAACTGTGAATGTTGGGATTTCTCCAGAAGTAGTGTGCTACTTGATATGAAGCAGACCCTCGTGTTTAAAGTGACTAGCACTTAACTTATCATGAGGACGTCCTTTGTGGACAACTAGAGCTCAAGTGTTTTTCTAAGCACATCTGGTGATTGGCTGAACTGTGATTTCAGTATCGCTCCACTTTCTGAGTCAGCCCTTGTTGTGGATGAACCTTTTTAGCTGCCAAAATCACCAAAATCATCACCACGTTGTCGTTTTCAACACATTTTTATTTTATAGACAAACAAGTTTGTCCACTTTAAAGGCATAGTTAACCCCAAAAATGTGATTTCCTCATATCCCTCATATTGTTCTATTGTTCCAAACATTTGTGTTCAAAAGTCATGAGGGTTACGAATAAGTCACGAAAGCATTTTGTTTTTTTTGGTTAAGCTTTCTGTTTGTTTGGTTTCCAGTCAGGTAAAGGACTGGAGATAAACAACAGATGCCTTCAAAATGAAAGTGAATTTTTTTTTTTATTATTAAATAAATAAATTATGTTTATGAACAAATTTTGGGAGAAGCACGCCAAACACGCTAATTCAAGTCGATTATTAACGAGGAAGTGTGAACTCGTGAAATGTACATTTCTTTACATAAATACAAACCTTAGGAATTATATTTTGGAATTATGTATTAATTTTCATAAATAGATTTTTAAAATATATATATATAAATGTATTTTTTAAAACAAAATATTTAGTGCTGTCAAATGATTATTTTGCGATTAATTGCATAAAAAAATTTTGTTTACATTATATATGTGTGTGTATTGCGTTTATTATTTAGATATAAAGACACACACATACAGAATTTATTTGTAAAATGCATTTACAAGTATATATATTTATTATATTCATATAATGTATAATGTATATTTACTATATAAACGTAAAATACATGTAACTATATATATCCATCATAAATACACAATAAATATACACAAATATTGTAAACAATAAAAACAATGTTTTGGATACAATTAATCGTTTGACAGCACTACAGATATTATATTTGTGTTTACAATAGTTTGCTAAATATATTTTTTCAGTTTTTTTGGGTGAAGGGGGTTTAAACTTTTTAGTTTTGTATTAAATAGATTTTTTTATTGTGCTCATTATTTATATATAAATATAAAGACACACATACAGTATAGAATGTATTTTTTTTTTTTTTACATATTTATATGTATTTACATATATATATATATATATATATATATATATATATATTCATTTATAATATTCATATAATTTATATAAATATATTTAATAATTTTATAATTATCTAAACAATATATATATTTGGATGTGGTTAATATTCTATTTGTGTTTACAAAAGTTTGCTAAATATTTTCACTTTTTCTTTTTTTTTTTTTTTTTTTGCTTAAACTTCTTGTTAGTGTGGTTTCCAGTCACATAAAGGACTGGAGATTAACAGGAGATGCCTTCATGCTTAGTTTATTTGCTAGTCATCTACTGTAAACCATCTCCTGCTGGGTTTGTATCAAATTAAAGTGACTCGGTGGGGATCTTCTGTGGTTCATGTAAGGGCAGAAACATGTGCTGCTGGTCTCAAAGAATCCACTTAATGGTGTAATTCTGTCTGTTTGACTTCTCCAACTCTGGACAAACCTCTCTGATACGTTTGATTAATGCAATAAAAAAGTTGCAACTCAAAAATGCAAAGAATTTAGAGCCAACAGAAGAGTGTGAGTTATTGTTACTTGACATAAAACTTTGTTTCTCTCCATCTGTTTCAGCTCCTGAGATTATTAACTACGAGCCTCTCGGTACAGCAGCAGATATGTGGTAAGTCTTACAAACACTCACACACACATGCAAATACAGTGTTGGAGAGCATAAGGGAGTTTACAGGCGTGCTCAGACGTGATTTGTCTTTCTGCAGCATCCCCAGCTGCTCATTAAAGTCTGTGCATCTGTCTCAGCGTGTATAACATACTGTGCAAAGGTTTTAGGGAGGTGTGAAAAAATGCTATAAACAAAGAATGCTTTCAGAAATATAAATAATGATTGTTTATTTTTGTTTATGATTGTCAATTTACAAAATGCAAAGTGAGCGAACAAAAGAAGAATCTAAATCAAATCAATATTCAGTGCTACTACCTTTTGCCTTCAAACCAGCATCCTATAGGTACACTTGCACAAAGTCAGTCATTTCTGGAAGAAGCCCAACTTTACGACCAAGGTGAGTTTCTGAAAGACAGTTTCATGATTAAGCACAGCAACAAGACACAAGGTAGTTATTCTGCTTCAACACAGGGTTTTCAAGACACAGATTTCAAAGTTTTAAGATGTGCTGTTCAAGCTCTTTTGAAGAAGCACAAAGAAACGGGCAACGTTGAGGATCGTAGACACAGTGGTCGGCCAAGGAAACTTCATCTACTGTCCAGAGACGTCTGGCCAGAAGTGGTCTTCATTGAAGAGTTGCAGCCAAAAAGCCATACTTTCGACGTGGGAACAAGGTTAAGCGACTCAAGTATGCATGAAAACACAGGAAATGTAAGGCGCTCTGGACTGATGAGTCAAAATGTGAAATATTTGGCTGTAGCAGAAGCCAGTTTGTTGGAGGCTGGAGAGCAGTACAATAGTGAGTGTCTGCAGGCAACAGTGAAGCATGGTGAAGGTTCCTTGAATGTTTAAAGCTGCATTTCTGCAAATGGAGTTGGAGATTTGGTCAGGATGAATGGTGTTCTCAATGCTGAGAAATACAGACAGATACTTATCCATCAGACAGGCGTATGATTGACCCCAAATTTATTCTGCAGCAGGACAACGACCCCAAACATACAGACAAAGTCATTAAGAACTATCTTCAGTTAAGAAGAGCAAGAAGCCCTGATCTCAACATCATGGAGCGTGTCTGGGATTACATGAAGAGACAGAAGGATGTGAGAAAGCCTACATCCACAGAAGATCTGTGGTTAGTTCTCCAAGACGTTTGGAGCAACCAGCCGAGTTCCTTCAAGTGAACCTAGAAGAACTGCTGCTGTTGTGAAGGCAAAGGGTGGTCACAACAAATACTGATTTGATTTAGATTTCTCTTTTGTTCATTCACTGCATTTTGTTAGTTTATAAAATACTCAAAATATTTTTTATTACGTTTAATATTTACATTTTTGAACGCATTGTTTGTTTACAGCATGTTTCACACCTGCCTAAAACATTTGCACAGTATTTTTACTTCATAACATGCAGCTGAAGATGGATGTCAAGTGCGAAACTTTGTTCGATGGCGAACTATTATTTAGTTTTTTGACAAAAAGCAGTAGCTATCATCTGCTGCACCAGAGACAGCAACTCATGTCTGGTTAGCATAATGTTAGCATAACACATGTTCGGTTTACGTCTCATTCGTTCCTGAAGCCCAGCTGCTGCAGCATGGCACAAACAAAGCAGAGGACATGGCTTCGATGAGGAACATGTCAAAATTTTATCATATTTAAATAATATCTGAATTTAAAAAATCTGAATTTTTATACCAAAATGTATTATTTTGAAATTATATGTTAATTTTTGTAATTTTTAAATAATATGTGTATTTTTTATCAAATATTTAGTGCTGTCAAATGATTAATCATAAGTAATAGCATCCAAAACTGCTTTTTGTGTGTGTATTGTGTATTGTGTATATTTATTATGTGTATATAAAGGCAAACACATACAGCATATATTTAAAAAATATTTATATGTATTTACATGTGTTTATTTAAATCTCATAATTTCTCTCATATATTAATATATACACACACATATGTATATATAT
>JAUCMT010000043.1:14938450-14958989 GCA_032357475.1 Enteromius thamalakanensis
CATTTTCCAAAATAATTCTCCTGGAATGAATTGAATATTTTTGTTATACGTTAAGCTGAAAAAAAACTGTTTAATTGTTCTTATCACTTTTTAATATTTTTTTAACATGCATATTTTTGTATTTTTCTTCTTGTTTATTTATATATGTATAAAAACAAAAATGGTTATGTGGTTGTTTTGAAATGATATACTGTATATATATATATATATAAAATTGAATTGTGAAATTGAGATGTTTTATCTATTAATATACATTAATATATATATTTCTAAATATATACATGCATTAATCTGTATATATATATATATATTAAAAACATTAAAAATACTGTATTTGTGTTTACAGTAGTTTAATAAATATTAGTACTTTTTTCTTTTTTTTGCTGTCAGTTTATGATGATTAATCATGTTCATGTGATGTTTTTTCAGGAGCATTGGTGTCATTACCTACATTCTGTAAGTAATCTTCCTTTGTTAATCATACGATAACACTCCTGACAGTCAACTCCTTCAAGAATCAGTCTGCAGACCAAAGAGCTGTCTTTAACTTAATGACCTCTGAATAAAGCCTCTCTGCTAGACAGGCGATGTGCTTCTGCAGGTTTATAGGTCAGGTCCTGTGGGATGAGATCAGTCGTGTCAGAAGTGAAGTACAGCAGATGTGGAGCAGATAACCTACAGACTGACTAGTACTAGCTTTTATCTTCACGCAGGGATTTTAATGGTGCTCTGCTTATTTTTTTAAGTGTTAACATTTTTCACAGACAAGGCTAGTCCTAGACTTAAATATAAATCTAAGCTGTTTCAAGTAAAAAAAAAACGTGCACGGACCGATCTTAAGATGTTTTTGTTCCAAGGCATGTTTTTAAAAATTACCTAAATGTCATAAAATTAAAAGTATGGCCAATCCTGGCTTAGGCTTTGAAGCAGGGAGAATATGTGTGGAAACGCTTGTGTTTTTATGGAAGCTATGAAAGCAAAGGCTTTTCTTGATGGTGTATATTTATGGCATTAGTTTGAGCGGCTTGTCACCGTTCCAAGGAGAAACAGACGAAGAGACGCTGAGGAACATCGTGGCAATGAACTATGAGTTTGAGCCTCACTTCTTCAGCCAAACCAGCAACATGGCTAAAGATTTCATCCAGAAACTGCTAGTTAAAGACCAGAGGTAACAACAATCACATTATACACACATCATACAATTTCAATGTATATTAAAATAGATAACAGTTATTTTACATCACAATAATAATTCACAATATAAATTTTTTTCCCCTGTATTTTTAATCAAATAAATGCATATAAAAAATAAAAAATATTAAAAATACTACCTTTTCCAAACTTTTGACTGGTAGCGTGTGTGTGTATATATATATATATATATATATTACAATAACTGGAATCACAAATTGAATAGTTTCCCAAAACATTTAAAAGATGTGTTTTTATTATTATTTTGTAGAATATTTATTAATATATTAATAGATTGTTTGAAAATATATTCGTATCAAATATGAAAAGATTCCCATGCTGCTCTGCTGTGAGGAATAATGTAAGCTGTAAAGGGTTAAATATGTTTACGCTCTCATTGTGTGTTTGTGTTTAGTGACAGAATGACGGCAGAAGATTGTCTCATTCACCCCTGGATTAAGGTGAGATGCGTGACCTCTTAGAACTAGTGCTGTTGATCGTTCACTAACTCTTCTCCGCATCCGTCTCTCTTTTAGCCTCTCAATAGAACTCAAATAGCCAAGAGGAACCGCTCGTCCATCAACATGAAGAACTTCAAGAAGTTCAATGCGAGGAGGAAATGGAAGGTGGGTATTGGTGTGACTGCTGTGGGGTTTTTAAACATGGTCAGAGAAGCCTGCTATTGGCTGGAGAGTGCCGACACTCCTCACCCACAAACCCACAATCCATCACTACCTGTGCGTCTCACTGCATGCTTTGTCTTTTGCTCTGTCTCAGTCATTCTGTGTCTTCTTGTGGTATTAATGAATGCTATTTTCATGTCATCAGCCTCTCATTTTTTTATGTTAACCGGCAGCTGCTTTTATTTATGCAAGCTCTTTTTTTCCGTTGTGATCTCACCGTCACTTAAAGAGATAGTTCACCCAAAAATGTGTTTTTTATTCCATTGCAAGATTTATTTTTGTCATGTGTCTAACACGGGACTCTAAAAAAGCAACAAAAATGACTCTACTGTTCCTTGAAGTGTCTGAACCGGTTGCGACTTCTCTAAACTAAAGAGAGACACCTGCTGTTCACAAGAAACTCAGTCGTGATGCGCTTTTCTTCTGTCTGCATTCTGATGAATATTTAGTATGGATAGGGTATAACTATTACCAAACTAGTTGTTTTTCTCACCACACAGATGTCCTTTAACATGGTTTCAGCTTGTAATCGGTTTTGTCGAATGCAGTTACTGTGTAAGGCCCGCGGTCCGGAGCAGCAAGAGCTGGTAGGATAAGACTCTTTCTCATTACTTCTGCTTGGTTCACTTTCAAATCAAAATCTCCAAGATGTTTATGTACATCTTCCTTCAGTCGAAAAGTTACAGCTTCAAAGGACCATAAGCGATGAAGAAGGGTCCTATCTGGGTAAACGATTTAAAAACACAAATGCTGGCTTGAATGAGTCCTTTCTTCTCGCCTGAAGAAAGAAATACATCTCGGATGACACATTATCAGAAAATGTTCATTTGGAAGTGAACTAATCTTGTTAAAACCAACTTTATCTGTTGTATCTGAATTAGAGAGACTGTGAGAGCGATCAGGAGGACACCGGCACCAAACCTGCCTCTCTCCTACGCAGACGTCTTAGTAGCAGTTCATAAATCTTATCAGGAGAGGGAGTCACCAACCACAAGCATCTCCCTGTAACGAAGCAGCGGCGCTCATTCAACCTGCAGGACTTTGTTCTGCCAGCAGAGGGAGTCACAGGCTGCCATCACAGGATTTCTTTCCCCATCCGAAGGCCTTGAACCACCAGCTGCGTATCCAGTTACAGAGGATGACCACATCTGAAAGAGCGATGGGTCAGGAGATCATTGTGCTTTTCTATGCTAATATGCAAGCGTGTTCATAGAGTTCTACCTCTGAGAGAATGAGTGTGATGCTTCTACCTGAAGTGCTGTTGACAGGAGGTGTCTTGAAGGATTTTATTTAAACCAATAGGTTTTATTTTATATACAAGCTATATACACTACTGTTCAAAAGTTTGGACAGCTTCAAAAGTGCAAATATGCTGTTTTCAATATTGATGTTTAATAAGCAACGAATAAGCATAAAATCATTTCTGAAGGATCGATGATGCTGAAAGCTTAGGAAGATTACAACAACCCCCAAGTTTTTGAACGGTAGTGTTTAAATTAGTGCTAATCACATCCAAAAATAAATGTTTCATAATATATGTGTGTGTTTGTGTATATAAATACACCCTAGGAAAAAAGTAATATATTTATCTCACACAAAGTATAGCTCAAATATTTAATATTTACTCAAGATATAAACATTTTAATTCAACTTTATTTGAATTACTTGCGCATGATGCATATTTCTTATTAATAAGCCTATAATGTGTGTTTATTGTGTAATATTGCCCCTGAAATGCTAAATATTTAAAGGGTACCTATAATATACTCGTAATAGTTCTATTTTAGCTCAAATAGATATACTAAACATGCGTTTAATTAGACTTCAGCACAAAAAGGACAAAAGGAGTTGTTTTAGTTTAGCTGAGTTTAAGTGTACCAGTTTAATACACTAACAGTACAATTGAAAGGCGTTTTATTAAATACATAAATATGAAAATGTGTTTGTAGTGTACTGAGCATGACATAAATGTAATTTAAGTATATACATTTTTCATCAGGGCACACACATGCATATATTAAAAAGATGTAACATTTATATGTTAAATATATTTATGCATAATATAAAATATATAAATATATGTGGAAATATTTATATGTGTGTGTGTTTATGTATAAAAAAATTATAAATACAAAATAGATACACACATTACACACACATGTATAAACAAAAACTTTTATTTTGGATGTGATTGGATGGTTAGATTAGCCAGGACTAATATATATATTTTATTTAAATATATCAAAGCCCCGTTTATACTCGGTACTAACATCTAGCTCAGATACACTGTAATAGGAGTTCAAAGGAAGGTCTCTGATGATATACGTCACTTAAAAATATTCAGATTTAAAATAAATAGTGTTTTAAAAACACAGATTATTTAGGAAGCCGTCTTTTGCGTTACACTACAAACACGACATGATCACATGCATGTCTGACTACCTCTGAGTGAACCCTATGTAGTACTGATTCAATCAGTCGAGACGGATCTTAACACCAGGTGTAAACGGGGTCATAGTTAATCTGCTTCAAGAAAACCAAATTCTTATGGGCTGAGTGCCTTAAAATATATATTTTCTGTTCTAAATTAGACCAGCAGAGGCCAAATCTTACTTAACCAGTCGCCTTTTTTCTCTGAATAGTAGTTGAAATATTAAAAGTGTGAGTTTAATATCAAGGCATCTTCATTATTACTTCTACATCTCCGGTGTTCATTTATGACAGATATATATACACAGCTGTTATAAATCATGTCAACTGCTTATTGACTCTCCTCATGAAGATTACTCAGCAGAGATTTCATGTGAAGAGCCTCTTGTAATGTACTTGAATGGTGTCATGCAGTGTGGAGCTTTATGAAATGCTGCTTGAATTATTCTAGACACTAATTGTTGCCTTTACTTTCAGAGTCTCGAGAATCTTTATTAAGTTAAACTACTCTTTCTTTCAAAGGATACCGGTCTTCCTTGTAGATTTAAAATCACTGTTTAGTTTGAGAAGTCTTCCATTATCCAGGCATTACAACATTTTACCCTCCTACACTCTTGCCTGTAGAACTTGTAATGTGAATATCGCACAAATTAATATTATATATTGTTGTCATGATATATTTTGTATACTATACCTGACTTGCGAGGATGTTACTGTGTCTTCTGTTGTGTAACATTTGCCTGAGGGTGTAATTCCTGTAATATTATTTAGGCCTAATATCACAATTTCAAATATGTCAACAGACCACTGTTTTGTATCAGTACCATTTGATTTTTATTATTTCTATTTATGTTTTTTTAATTCAGCATGTCATTAGTGAGTGAGATTTTTTTTTATGCAGTATTTGTCTCATTTGTGAGCAACGATTTGGTGTGTGTTTGTTGATATTATTATCTTAGTCATTAAAGAGTTAAGCGATTTGGTGCATGCGGTTTTACAGTTTAATGTATGTCTTTGGTTTGTTTGATACTGCTTGGTGTAAATTAAAAGCGGGCTGTCTGAACAACTTTTTTTGTAACACATATTCATTTTAGTTTACAATCATCATGCAAAGCCTGGAAATATAAAAAAATATATATTAATAAACTGACAAAACAACAACAATAATAAACTTTTGTTTAGTTCTTCGCAATTGTTTGACGAATAATGAAAATGCATTGGACATAAGCTTGACTTCTGACTAATTTTTATACATGACTCATTCTATAATTGCGGGTACATTTGGTGTCTGAAGTCTGTTCTCGACAAACTCTGTTACCAAGGTAGAGTAACAGTGCTGATAATCCTGTAACAGAACTGAGTTTTATTTTATGTTTTCCAAAAACTCCATAAATGCTAAGAACACATGACACTAATGAAAACATGATAAAAAGAGCTTTAAATAACCAATGTGAGATCAGTAATACATTCTGTTTTCCTTCTGATATTGTGGTAACAGAGTTGACCTTCTACAAAATAAGTTTTTAGTTAAAAATATTTTCTGAGAGAGAGCACAGATACTTTTCAGTGCTTCAGATCTTATCAGTGAGAGAAAGTGACATCATTTCCTGTAACTTAGAATTCCACCAATTTTAAAGACAAAATATGATTTGATAACAGAGTTGATGCAAGATTTGTGGACACACATTTTTCTAAGAAAAATTGAACATTTTTTCAATAATTTAGAATTAAGTAAGTAGCTATTTAGGGCTTTCATAAATAAAATGTTGCCAAAAGTAAATTATAAAATATTTTGACTGAACATTGATGCATGATCGAAAACATACACTGATTATTTCAGACAAGATAAATCAGGACATTCAGCTATTTAAGACACTTTTAAAAATATAAATTATATAATAATAAAGTATTCTGTTGTTATGGATTGTAACATCTTGTAATTCATAACAATTAGTAAATAAAAATAATATATAAGGTAAAATAAATAATAAATAAGGTAAAATAAAATCTTTATTAATTCCATTAGCAAGAACAATTGTTCCTTCGCTGTCTTAAAAACACGTGAAATGTGTTGTCTTAATTAAATGGCGATTATTTTTTGGATTACTTTATTTAATTTTTTTATTTAATACAGTCCTTTCTTGATCCATAAATATATTCTTACAAGGAAAAATAATTGACAGAAAAACGAATATTCTAAATTTGCGAGCATCAAATTATGTATTCATTCTGTATATTATTATGATAATAAGATTATTTCTTTACCAAAGTTAAGACAGTGCATGAAAAATCTGGCACTCTTTGTTATTTGTAAGATAAATACAGTCCTGCAGTGTACACCTGGGTGATGTCGTCACTAATGTGGGCGTGGCCAATGTGCTGGTCAGCGGGAGCGAGCGCAGTAATTCACGGTGAGCGAGCGCGTGAGGATGTACTTTACCGGAGTTTGTCCGGTAATGTCATGAGTGAAAACATCTCGGAAACCATCTGGTCTACGCCGTTCAGATAAGATAAACACACCAAGAGGATTTTATACGTTTTAAAGCAAACCTCGAAGAGCTTCTGGATGAAATTGACAAAAAGACGTTAGGATATAAACAGAACATCACAGCAGACGGGTAAGTTACTAAAAGTTATTACACACTGTTTTTATTAAGTCGGAACATACACTGAGACTGCCTTGGATATGAAAAAGTGTAAAGAAAAAGTTAGATTTAAAACGAGTCTTTAACAAGTGCCTTGTTCAAAGACATTATAAGCTCATGTGATGTACATTTCAGTATTTTCTCATTCAAAAATGTAGAATGTTTAAAATGTTTAATAATCTCTTACGTTGTTTTTTAAATACTTAATGGTGCGTGTGTGCGCGTTACCGGTTCTGTATTCATTCTGTAAACAATGACAGCAGTTAAGAGTAAAGAGAAGGATTAGGAGCAGGAAATGCTGTTTGGATGTTGAGAAGGTGCAATTGAGTGTGCGAGAGAAAGCTCTTTGTGCCAGGCCCTATATCTGTAATCTCCAGGGGCCCCTGTGCTACCTGAGACCTTTGTGTGAGGGCCTGCTGGTTTTCTTACCTATAGAGTTCTGTTTAAAAACATGACTTCATGGAGAGAGAGAATGAGCAAAGAGGATTGAACCAGGGAAAGCAGCTAGGAGTGACACGACACAGAAAGCATCTTACTAAGCAGGATCAGGATCTTTGAGATGATGAAAGTGACAGATAACATCAAAGAAACAAGCATGGGGCAGTTTATATAGCATTAAACAATACATCATTGAGAGTGCGTATGTAGCACTACATTGTTTTTAGATTAATGTTATATTTATATATAAATATTTGTATTTATTAAAATGATTTAATAAACTAAAAAATACTGATACTGACCTATGAATAGCAATGAAACAGCATATATGGCAATAACAGAGGTCAGAACCCTGTGTATGTGTGTGGCCTGAGACTGAAGTGTGTTAACAGCACAGTTGTTGTTGGTGACTGCGTCGTCATTACGTGGGGGGAAGTACCATAGAAGTCAACGTGTCGTAAACAAGGAATATCTCATTTTTTCAAGCTGCAAATATGATGGGAATGCTTTATCTCTAAAATCAGTTCCAGTTGATTTTGCTGACTTACTGATTCTCAGGAAGTTGATCTGATTGCAGATGCATTGGTTTCTTACGAGGAAGCTTTTGAGGCGAGTTTATTCCCTGCGTTCGTGTGTCGTTGCTTGTGACCTCGTTGAGTTTCTTGGTTTAATGAAGTCGTTGTTTAAATAAGATCTGTTGTATATATTTGAGAACTTGAGGCGCTTTTTATTGGTTAATCTTGAGTTGATCAAAGTCAGGAAACCTCTTAACCTCGGCAAACAGAGATCTAGTCATTAGTAAGAGCTATTCAGCATGCTAAAGAGTCCCCTCTGAGAATACATGCGGCCTTCTTCACAGCGAATAAGAAAAGGAAGAAGGGAGAAACAGAATTGGGGGGGGACAAACAGGAGGGGGTGGAGGGCATGGTGACTGACAGCACACGAGGTGAGGTGATGATGGGGGTTTAGACATCTTACAAGTGAAGGAAGGAAACCAAGTACTGTTCCGCCCCTGTTGTTTATATATTAAATGTTAAATGTGTATTTAAAAAAATATGGTCTGCTCAAAAAAGTGAACATTCTGTTATTTACTCAACCTCAGGTCTTTCTTTTTTCTGTGGAACACACAAGGAGATGTTTTAAAGATTGTTGGTGACCAAACAGCCTCGGATCTCATTGACTTTCATGTAAACAGAACTAAACAAAACCCGAAACTGCTTGATCACCAACATTCTTCAACAGATCTCTCATGTTCCACGGAAGACAGAAAATCATACGGGTTTGGAATGACATGAGCGCTAGAACCCTTATTTTTGTCTGGACTATCCCTTAAAGATAAAACCTTAGTATATAATATAAGGTCAAAGATAAACATTTTATGTTTACATTTGTTGCTGTTTTGTTTTTGATTTCTGAGCCAAAAATAAATATCACACATTTTTCCTGATTTTTTTAAATTTAGTCACTAAAATGTCCTTCATTGTAACAATCTTGTCAGGCATATTTACAATAAAAATCAATTTATGACAAATTAAAAGACTAATTACTTTCACCCCAAATACTAATTAGTTTAGTTTTTTTTAGGTTTGCCACTATACTAGGTTTTACCCATATGTTTTTTTTACTAATTTAAAACACAATTACATTTTATATGCTTCCGTATTTTTTATATATATATATTTTAAGATGTACAAGTCAGAAAAAGCATGTTGTTTAAATTTTTACACAAATATAGTGTTACACTGAATGACACTGTAACATTATTTCAACCACGTTTTGACATTTTATTCTCCACAAACGTAAAAGTAAGACACATCTCTTACATTTAATCTGCTTTCTATGGGCATAAAATCACTTCTGTGAGTTTCTTTTGATGTGGACATTTTTGAGCCATAAATAATAAAGGTCTGCAGTGACATGAGGGTGAATAAATGATGAGAGAGATGTAATTTTGGGGTGGACTGTCCATTGTGAACATTCTTAACAACACATTTCTTTCCGAAAAAAGGTTTGAAACGAGTACAAAATTACAATTTGAGTTTTCCTGGTCACTTTAAAAAATAAATTGGCTTTTTTGCCCTGCAGATCACAAAATAGTGCAATTCAGAGACTCCACAAAAGTCAAAAGCGTGTTTGCCTCGGGTTTGGATTGCTCACCTGCAGTCACACACACACTAACACACACTCGCACGCAGCTGCCGACCTGTACTTCACCCTTGCTCATTGAACACTGTACTTTCTCCTATTGTCCGGCGTGTTTGTTCTTTGGGAGAGGGACCCGGTATGAACATGACATCAGTGGCTAATGAAAGAAGGGAGGGGAATATCAAAACACTGGCTGTAAGAACTTGGCAGAAAAGCTTGGAAAGAAAGCTGTTGCTTTTCTCCATCACAACAGAATGTGACGTGATTCTGAGAGAGTGATGGACAATACATGCTTTGTTTTACTGGATGCAGGTTTTATTTTGCATGTAGGTTTCTTACTATCGAACTTAAAGGTTAGTTTAACCAAATCCAAACCCATAAGACCTTCCTTCATCTTCAGAACAGACACTTAGTAAAAACATGGTAAAGTGTAACATCAGTGGATCTAGACGTAAACAACCACAGATTACCTCCATGTGCGTGCTTTCCCTAATGTAAACAAAACTGATGAAGTCAAATACGCTAGAATGTGTCGTGCTATCTCTAGCATTCTCCTCGGACAGGGTTTCTCAAATCTTACCCTGGAGGTCCAAGGCACTGCAGAGTTTAGCTCTAACCCTGATCAAACACACCTTAATCAGTGTCTTGAGGATCATTAGAGAATCACAGGTAGATGTGTTTGATCAACTCCAACCTCCAGGGTAAGATTTGAGAAACCCTGTACTAGTGTCACGGATGTTTTACTGTGTTTCTGGATCATTTGAGTTGTGTTGCTGTCTATGGAGGGACAGATAGCTCTCTGATATCATCAGAAATATCTTCATATGTGTTCTGAAGATGAACCAAGGTCTTATGTCTTATTAATTAATTAATTAAGTAATTAATGACAGAATTTTTCTTTTTTTTCCTTTAAAGTAATTTGTCAATAATACTACTAATGCATGTTACTGGCTTAACCAGTTGTGTTAGAGGCTGACTATCTGTTTATTTGACCGATGGCAGATGAACAGCAGTAAGAAATCACACACTTCCCCTTTAAAGACATCAGATACTGTATATTCAATAAAAATCCATGGTCCACTTCCACGCCTCTGTTGAGCAACGAATCGGGAGGTAATCTGATCTATCCATTGTTTGGGGCTAGACTCTAAAGTTAGGGTGGAGAGGGGGGGGAATGTACACAAAAAAGAGTAAATGAGGAGCAGGAGAGAGAGCCAGGAGCGGTGGAGGGGTGTAGAAAAGACAGAAAGTTGCTGTTCTCGTGTGTCTGGAGGAAAAAATCGCTGGCTGCCTTCATAGTGACATAATGTGATTATGTTATTATCAGTAATCTTGTGATGATCTTGTGGAATTTTAAAAGCTATGACATTTGTGTGGAGTCCAAAATAAAGCCACACCTGCCAGAGGTGAACATTCGGCCACACAAATATCAGAACTGTATTTTCCATTAGTTTTATTCAGAAATGTGTGTTCCTGTGACAAATTTAATTATGTAATGATTTTGGCTTTGTTTATTTGTGACTCCCCAGATAATATACCCCAGATAAACAGGATTTTCCACCAGAATCTTCTTCTGTTGTCATGAATCAGATCTTTTGAATCGGATCACATGCTCAGATTACAAGCGGAACTGATTCTTTCATGAATCGACTTGATTTGGTTCAAGCCTATTGCCACATAAAGCCCTTTGATTTAGAACAGCATGAGTTTGACATAAAATAAAATGACTTAAAGCAGTTAGGTCATGTATGATAAGCATTATATACAGTCTGATGTTTATAGGACACACTTTGACCTCTTCGATCGCTAACCTCTACATCCTCGTATACAGTCCGCTCACTTTCTCTCGTGCGTGCACACAAAGGTGCGGAGCAGCTGGTAACGGCCTTATCTCAGACTGTGTATTTCTGACGTGTGCGTTCATGGACAAATTATTTTCAGCGCATTACTCACTTTTAATGTTTGCTGCTGCAGACAGGAATTCTAGAGGGCCACAGCAGCCCTTTTACCTTTCATATGTGTGCTTCTATTAGAATAGGAATAAAGAAAAGGATGGAAGCTGAACCACTCCAGATGATTTCAAAACCGTGTTATGTAATAGAGGCCGAGGGGAAGAACGGAAGAGGGAGGTGAACCGAGAGATAAACAGACTCCAGGAGTGAAAACATTCCCCATAGCTGCTCGCAGACCATCATTTGCGTTCCATAAACTCCCTGTAACTCTCTGAGGTTGTGAAATGGCCCAGCTTTTATGATGGGATGAATTCCAATCTTTTACAGCAGTTGTAAACTGTGATATGAGCTCAGATATCAATGCAAAAAAATGCATGCTAGCAATACTAACATCCTATTAACTGGTTTCATGAAAGTCAAAAATATTTGATGTTACTGAATAATGTTAGGTTACACCAATAATAGTCATTTAGAAGGGTCATATCAGTTCCTTACATCTGGAAAGAATAGGATAAACACACCAGGCACAGAATTATTGACACTGTAGGAGAGACCTGAGACGTCTCCAGCATACCTTAGAAACCGAGTAACAATGTGCTAAAAACGAATCCGCACAACCATATAGTGCCCGTAGCATTGTGCAAGCACTGATACACCACTCACGCTCACGTTACAGGTGCTTTATACTGAGTCAGCGTCCAGGAAGCTACTTTGAAACTGAAGAGTTACTCATAATTTCATGTTGTCCAGCTACAGTTTTAAGAGGAGACACTGGAGACAAAAAACGTTTTTCATGCATCTGTCAAATTTGACATACTTTTTGGTTTCCCATAAAGACTAGTGTAAAGAAAACATCCAGAAGACACTGTTAAGTGTTCGTTTCAGAGCACTTTATCTATATATATATCAATAGATTTTAGTTAATTAAAGGCTGTTTTCTCAAAATAGTCATAGCTCTCCTCTTCAGTAGTACTTCACATATATATCCGTCAATATCCTGAAGGTTTGTTCAGTAGGGATTTGTTCATATATAATTTGCTTGATAATATATAACACTTTATTCCCAAAAAACTGTCAAAATGTATTGTTATTGTTTGCATTGTAAGTATTTTCTGAAACATGGACAGCCAACACTTCATCTGTAAAAACTTAAATATGTCAAAAAATTAAGTATTTTGAAACTGATATTTACTTAGATTTTTGTTCTAGAAATGTATGCAAATTAGCACATATTTCATTAATTAATACCTCACTTACATATTTAAACTTAATATTTTAGAAAACTTGTTATACAAAAAATGTTTGCAATTATCAGTGTAATCAATCAACTAATTAAGTTTTTTTTTCACCCTAATCACCTGCAGTGTCTCGTCTTAAAAGCATTGAGCATACTATTAACTACAAACAAAAAAGTAGTGCATTAAAATAATTGAGCACAAAACTAAAAAATATAACATGCAATGGATGCAGCACCCATTTACAATGTAATTTCTTTTATTTTAATTCTTGAACCATGTACCCGAAATGTAAAGTCATATTTTGATCTGTAGGGGGCGCAGTGAAGCTAGAATCTGAGTATGGGCCCTGAGGAGCTGCCCGACCTTATGGACACGGTATGAATTTGTGCATATGTGTATAAATTATGTGGCAATAATTCAGCATTAATGTTTATTCTCTTACTCATTACACCCAGATGTCGAGCACTCCTCCTCCCTCTCCTCGACCTGTATGTTCCTCCATCTCACCTCCTCACTACTTTCCTCCGGTCGTGACCTTACGCTCCCCGGCCACTCGTCACCTGACTCAGCTCGACCCCTGGAGGAGACACAGCTGGGAACCTGGAGCTGTGGCGCAGGGATATCCACCCAATGACACACGCAGGTAAAACACACGTTTACCTCAGTGACACTTTAGATGGTCCAGGTGTGCTCTAAAAACTGGGAATTGTGGCTAATTTGACTTTATCTGTACTGACACGTATTTTCATGATGGCTACACTTTTATATAATTTTTGTGTAGTTTTTAAATATATATATTTTAAACATTTTAATAAAAAAAATAAAAGTTACTATATTTTATTGCATATATATATTTTTTTAAATAACTTATTGTGATGGCAGAGCTGAATTTAGCGTTGGATCATATTTCAGGAGTAATTCTAATATGCATATTCTGATTATTATCAATTCTGAAAATACAATTTTAAATAGTATTTTTTTGTGGAAACATGCATTTTTAGGATTCTGTAATGAATATAAAAAACAGCATTTATTTGAGAGATATAATTTTTAAAACCAAGTCATAGAAAAAAACGTCATAACATTATAAATCTCTACTATTTTTTACAGTACAGTTTAATGCGTGCTTGCTAAGTTAAATTAGTTAATTTAAAAAAAAAAACAAGTGTTAGTCACCACAAATTTTTTAATTGCATAATATAACGTTCATATGTTTTTTCCGGCAAACCCATCCAAACTAAATTATTTACTTATACTCACTGACATGAATGGTTAAGCCTGTAAAATATGATTTTATTATTTTATTACCAAATATATAATGTTTTTTTACCATTTTATTGTATGTCTTTTAGGAGGCACTAATTGCATCAGAATTGCACTATATATGTAAACATTTATTATTATGGATCATTTTAACTGAAAACAAAATACATATACATGGATATATAGGCTTCTTGATATTTGCTTTTACTCTGATTCCTTGTTGTGCTGTATAAATCTTTCTCTCACACACACATTCGTCCACGGCTGTCCTGATATAGGGCCTCTACTGTGTCACTCTGTGGACTATTATTGTGAGATCACCACCAGCCAGTGCCAATGTACTCAGCGAGGAGACACACACACATAGATTGGAACACACACAGAAATACATAGGTCTCTCCAGTAAGGATCCAACATCGTACTGCAGCGTCGTTTTCAGATTAGCGTTAAAGATATACCATCCAGCGGAGGAGGAAAGAGTGAGATTGAAATTTCTAATTCTTGCATTTGTGTGTTTACATATGTGTAGGTTTGTTTATGTTATTGCAGACGTCCTGTAGAACTTATCATTTGTGGACTAATGATAGTCGTCAGACAACAGGATGAAAAACAAGTCTGACCTTCAGTTGTTTACCTTGTTGAATGGAGTTATGCAGTAGCAATGAATGTGAATTTAATGTTCATTCTATCTCTTCTTAGTGTGAGCCTTGAAGATCTGGACCCGGATGAGTTGTCCTTAGTGTTAAATGGTGCACTGAGATCAAAAAGAGCACGAGAAGGCCTCAGGTCTGCCACTCAAGCTTCCCTGACGTCACTTACTGAGGAGGAAGTAGGAGCAGAGAATCAGGAACATCAACGTTCAGCGCTGGAGGTTAGAACACATACACAGAGCTTCTGTGAGCTGCATTACTACTGTATACTTACACTTATAGCCACCTGCTGAGATCAAGATGGAGTAGCAAGGTAGTTTACTGATCATGTGTTGGACAACTAAAAACTAAATAAGAGCTTGTATTTTTGTAGCTTACTTGAAAATGTGAAATGCACTTTGTTAAAGGGGTCATATGATGTTGCTAAAAAAAATAATATTTGGTGTAATGCACAACTTTATACAGTTTAAAATGTCTAAGGTTACGAAGGTAACCCACTTTTTCAAAAGTAAATCACTGGGGGAAAGGCATACTTGGGCCCCGGAGGCCAGCTGTGAGCCAGTCCATCCCTGCCGAGGAGCGCCTTGACGAGGGAGTAAAACAATTGGCAATGGGAGGACTCGGTTGAGTGTCCCTAGAATATGAACAGCGCGCAGCGATTTCAGCCTCGTCTGACTCCACAGGAGCAGATGGCAGGCGGTTGTGTCATGCGGCAGGAGCGTAGACCACCTTGTCCGTTGATGTATGCAACGGCTGCAGTGTTGTCCGTGCGGACCAGCATGTGCCTGTGGCGCAGCATCTGTCGAAAGTGAAACACGACTAACAACTCGAGGCAATTGATATGCCAAAGCAGTTGAGCGGGACCCGTCCAGGGACCTGGAGGTAACTGCCATGCCCGTTGTGGGGCAGCCTGGTGGGGAACCAGGGAGGGGACTGGCCCCAGAAGGATGAACGTCCTGGGGGTGAGTCCGGCTGCTCTGGGCAGCCCCTACCTGCTCCAGTGGTTCCTGCGCTAGCGATCCAGGTCTCTGGGTCTGAGGAAAGAAAAGGCATTTGGTTAGATGGGAACCACGGGGCACTGGGCCCAGAGGTGTGGAAAATTGCTCTTTTTGTAGAAGATACTGCTCCAGGCCCTCCACCGAGAGTGGGGGTGCTGATGTTGTGGTCTCCCAAGGAGCAATCTCTATCACCTACGGGCTGCCCATCTCAGGGGCGCTTCTTGGAGATGTGAGTGTTCTTGGCTGGGCCCTGAGATGCGGGCGGGGACCCTCGTCCGCGGCCAGCTCGACATCAGGCCGCTGATGTGGCATCGTGTCTGGGTACCATGGGGGGATGCCCTCGGCGACGAGCAGGGTCTTGGTAATATACTCCCTCCGAGGCAGGATATGACTGATCGCCTCAGTCTGATGCTGGACTTGTCGAGAACTTTAGGGCAAAGTCCTCGACAGTGTCACTGAAGAGGCCTGGATTCCACGCCAGGCGGAAGTGTACCGCCACAGCGCGGTTGATCTGGGAGATCAACACGTACCCCCTGGCTGCTCCTCCATCAAGGGCTCCATTGATGGACTGGACGGGGGCACGCGCGGTACCTCCAATCCGATCCCCTTGGTGGCTCGGAGGAGCATAGCCAAGAGCTCAAAGTCCGTCTGCGATGGAGCAGCGACCATGAACAGCTGCTTTTCGACTCTACCTCTGATGCTGCGGATGACATCTCAGCCTCCTGGGGAGCACCAAAGCGCACCACAAGCGCTGCCTCAGCCTGCTCCCGGCCCAAACACGTAAGACAGCGCTCGTGCCCGTCTGAAGAGGTATCTGAAGTCGTCACCCAGAAGCGCACAGTCAGATTGACATCTCGAAGAACACCACACAAAAATGCTCTTTTAGTGCCCGGTTTGCCCAGGGAGGACCTCTCGCGGCATGCCATGCACTCAATGTAGAGGTCGCTCGCTGGAATGCAAAGGCTGGCTTGTCTCTCAGCCTTTAACGGCTACCAGCCCGCGGGGTTCACTGGACATAAAATAACTATTAATATATATATATATAATAAATATTTATGCACATACATTAAAATACAAATGTTAAAAATAACTGCTTAGTTATCTAAATCTTTCCTCCAGGAGCAGTCCAATCAGATGCATGGCTGCAGTGTCTCCGCCCCCAGCCTCTGTATGATGCAGCAGATGCCTCGAAGCTCCGCCCCTCGCCCGCGCTCCTACTGCCATGGTCAGTTCACTGGGTTTTGAGGTTTCCAGCTTGTTTGCAAATTAATTCAAACAAAACCATTCACTTTTGTCCTACGTGGTTCTTTCCCTCACTTTTATTATACAGTTTCCCCCTAAAATTAAGTGTTTAAATACTCTGTCGCCTATGTTTCTGACTCTTTATTTAAGACAGTTCTACCTTGTTCTGAAACTGAAAGCGATATGAAGACAGCTTTACGTCATGTGCAGTTCTAGTTCTGTTTCCTCAAATCAATGAGAATGTTTTTCTTGTCTCGTTCGTTGTGATCTAGAGAGTGTTTCGTACCACCAGACTGGAGGATCTTCTCACAGGTGTGTCTCAGTCCTGGACTCTTTTAATCATAAAACACATATTCAGTTACACACATTTATACTTTTAATTTCTGACACAGTATAGACAGCGAGTTTGCTGCTCTGGGCTGGGACACAGATAGAGGGCAAATAAAGCCTGAGGGGCATGAGAACAAAGAAGACGCCTCCGGAAATGCTCTGGAGCGAACACTGAGCTTCCTGCGCAAGATGACTGCTAAAAGCAAGGTAGGGGCCCAGCTTCCTGTCCACTCGTGTGCTTACTGTGTCAAAAGGCAAACTTACGCATCTGGCACATTCCTCAATTTTTTTACGGAGCGATGGGAGCAGTGTAGTCCCATTCCAGTCCAGCAGAGGGCAGCGTGACACAGTCCTGCTGAACAATTCTGATGCAATTAAGCAAAACCCTGCATCTCCCTCCTCCACTTGTTCTCTGTAAAATTTCATTTTCTGCTAATAATACTCGCTCTATACTTTCATTAAGTCCTCAGCTGAATTTCCACGGCTCGGTTTGTTCTCAGCATCATCATGAATCATACGATCCTGCAAACACTGACTCACTGGGTAGTCTGCTAAAATTTCTCAGAAAGTGCCACAGAATCTGCAGGTTTGACATCTTATCAGAGCCATAATCATTTATTTTATTAAATTCAAAAAAGTCCCGGCAGTTGCGTGCCTTTTTGTGTTTGAGAGACAGCCTTTCTACTCTAGAACGCAAATAATATGTTTAATAATGTTGATAACTGCATCAACAGGTTAATATTTACTTCCGTTATATGGACAAAAAGGCAGAGACATGTTTCTAAATATTGTCTTTTATGATAAATATATCGCCGTTAGTTCAAGAAATGCTCTCTGAATCCTCAGAGAGTACTGTACACCATTAGCTGTGTGCAATATTATTATGAAACCTGTGTGACAGAATGAATAAAGCCCATTTTGTAGCATTTTTATGGCTGGAAGGCAATCAGAACACTGTCTTTGACCCAGTTCACTCCAGACACACGAGGAAGCAGGATTTTGCGGTGGAGTGATGACAGGTCTGAAGATGACATTGTTCTTGAGTCAGTATTGCGGAGTCCTCGTTTATTCACATTAGTGTTAGTGACTGTCAAACCTTCAGAAGTCTGGTTCAGAGTAAAAAAAGAAAAAAGTGATTATGAGAACATCAACTTAGAATTGATTCAAAAGTACCTTATTTTTCATTTATTTGAAAAAAAAAACCCAGGTATAACAGTAATATTTTGAATATTTATACTTTAACACAATTAAAAAGTGTATATAAAAAGCTGAATTTTCAGCATCATCACTCCAGCCTTCAGAAATCATTCTAATACTATATATTATGCTACCGACGTTTCTGATTATTATAGCTGAAAACCGTTGTGCTACTTAAAAATGTAAGTTCTTAATTTTTTTTTACGATTTTATATTGGATAGAAGTTGGAAAGAACGGTATTTTAATTGAAATATATTTTTGGTAATGATATTTGTTACATTCATGTCATAGTTTACTTATGTTACATTTTATACACACACGCACTACCAGACAGAGGTTTGGAAACCGTAAGATTTGTCATATTTTAAAGATGTTTTTATGTTCATCAAGGCTGTATTTATTTGATTAAAAATGCAGGAAAAAAAGGTATATTGGGAAATATTTTTAGCGTTTAAAATAATGAATTTCTATTTTAATATGTTTTGAAATCTAATTTATTTCTGTGATGTGCAGCTGAATTTCCATCAGTCTTTACTCCAGTCTAAAGTGTCAGAAATCATTCTAATATGCTGATATATTATTAGTATTATGAAAGTTATCATAGCAAATATATTTTAGGGTAACTGCAATATTTTTTTTCAGGATTCTTTGATGAATAAAAAGTTAGTAAAATATAAATCTTTGCCATCACTTCTTATTAATTTAGCACATCCTAGCTGAACACGTTTTAATTTCTTTCTAATAAAAAAGATCACATTTTTATTATTTGCATTTAGAGGAAATGAAGTCACAGCTGAGGGGGAAAGATGCAATTACCTTTTTATGATTTATTTATTTATGCCCTTTACAGCTTCATCTAAACTTCCCCATGTGTCAGTTCAAACGTATAAGGTCACGTTTACTGCGTTATCGTTTAAACTCTTATCATCGCAGCTGAAGTTTGTTTGAACTGCGGGTCTTTCCATGACATCATGCCACTAAAAATCACACACTTTCAGTGCAGATCTAAAGGGAGCGTCGACAGAATTGGCACTCGTGATTAGTCGTCCACTTTAGGGAATAAGATCTTGATGCCAGGCCCGCAGACTCCAACACAAACCGTCCAGCAAACGGCGGGAGGAGCCTTTATAAAGCAGCCTGTTTGCATAAACGGTCTCATCTTGTTTTTAAATAGTTTTTTTAAACCGTATTTACACCAGGGAAGTCTTTAAATATGTGTTCACGCTTCTGCCTGAGGTTTTGTTTAAAAAATTTTTTCTGAAATCTATGGCTATGTATTTTATAGATCACAACCATATGATCAGCTGGGAAGCACAGAGCGGCGTTCATGTGACTAGACTTCCTTGGAAGTGCTTTCTGCTTCTCCAGACGCTTACACACACATGCACACAATCACACACGGTCCAGTCAGCTGTTTGAAGCCTGATCTGACCCCATACACACACACACACACACACAAGGAAGAGGCTTGTGAAAGGAAAGACCGCAGGCACAAACTCTCAGCAGCATGACCGGCTTGTTTTTAACTCTGTCAGCCTTTAAACATTCATTCAGCAACACTTTCTATCAAGCCTGTGTGTATAAAGCATTAGAAGGGTGTTCCTCATGCATTATAATGGGTTAGAATATCTCATGAATTATCATAAAAACAATTATAATATTTGTGATTATAACTTTTAAGAGTATGATTATTTAGAACACACAATGAACACCATATTATGTCTGCTTTGTTTATAATGGACAATTATTCAAAAGAATTGCATTGCTATTATTATTATAAGTGTCAGCTTTAAGTAAAGTAGCATAGGCTAAATGGCAAGATATGAGACGTGTTCATTGTGTTCCATAAAAGCTGTAACCACAAATGAGTAAATTTAATAACTCTGTCTTATAAATATTCACACAACATTTGATAAAGTTATTTATCATGCATTATGCATTCATTATATACCGTTATAATGTAATATATAGTTGAGATTATAATGTGTAATACATGTATATTAAAGCTCTTTCTTGTTGAGTGTACCACCGCAGTGCAGGCGTGTGTGTGTGTGTGTGTGTGTGTGTGTGTGTGTGTGTGTGTGTGTGTGTGTTATGTATATTATCTAAAAATAAAACACTCTCTCAGAGAAATCT
>JAUCMT010000043.1:14959089-14970550 GCA_032357475.1 Enteromius thamalakanensis
TTCCCTGAAAATAATTGCACACCTCAGAACGTTCGTCAGCCAATCAGATTCAAGCATTCAACGGCCCGTAGTATAATGTTTTTTATTTATCTGTATTTATTTCTGCTAAATAAATGAAAAAAAATGATGAAATAAATTATTAAATAAATAAAAATAAATATTGATTGATTGATTTCTACATTTATATTTTTACGACTAATCATATTTCATTATGTATTTAATAATTTCATATATATATATATAAATAGAGAGAGAGAGAGAAATAGATATTAGAAAATTTATTTATTTATATAGAGGTTACACATTATATAGAGAATATGTAGAATTTTTCAATGACTTTTTTTAACAGTGCAGCAAGAACAAAATATAACTTAATACTTTTATGATTGATGCTGCATCACTCTTAACCAAAAGTAGAACTACACTCATGAATACAAATGTGCACACACACACACACACACACACACACATACACACCTTAAGGCATCACGTTGTGTTGTGTGACACAATCAGTGCTGAATGACGGGCCTCGTGGGCTTCAGCCTCCAGAACCTGGTCATTATCTCTGCGCACACACACACACACACACACACACACACACTGTCCTCACTATAACTCCTACTGTCATAAACACGCACAGAAAAACACATTTCCCCGTCTGCCGCAGAAGCAGCTCTGAAGAGAGCCTCCTCTATAGAGTGGTAACCCACAGCAACGCTCCCTCTCTCTTTCTCTTTCATTCTCTCTCTTTCTATCCGTCTATTTCAGTGTAGAGTCATGGCCACATCTAACACCCACCATCATTGTAATACCAGCTTCAGTATAATGCAAATTCATTCAAAATGCATATAAATAAGCTCTGTTTCTGAGATCCTTTAATCTATAGCTGTGTAAAAGGCTCTGGATGTAGCTGTCTCGTTTAATTATCAAATTTGTCTTCGATGTTTCTCTCAAAATAGGATGAAATTCTTACATTGCAGTTTATTTTGACATTTCTGGCACAGTTTTAGAGATTGACATTTTACTCTTGAGCAAAAGCTGATAAGAAGACAAGTTTTCAGATTGTTCTCCATTTCAATCTAATTCCAGAAATGTGTTTTTTATTTATAAAAATTTATTGTATTCTGTTCAACTGATTAAACAATTTTACCATGATATCTGTCGCTTCTAATGTAGCCTATCTGAGATTATTATTATTACTATTAGTATTGACCTTATTTATTTATATTTTTCAAAAAACATTAGAAAGGAATTATGGAAAGAAAAATATTAAAAGTTGATACAAAATTAAAATAAATAAATAAAAATCAATAGTGTGAATTTAAAACTAGAATTTATTTATTTACTTATTTCCCCAAAACACAGAAAGTTATTGTGAGAAGACAAAGCTTAATTTAATATGAGTTTTAAATAAGCTGAAAGTATTTAAGAATAAGCAAAAAAAATAGATAATGTAAAAAAAAGTGTGATATAACTTTAAAAATAAAATTGTTTTATGGATTAATTAATTTATTTAGTCTTAATTTATTTATTTTAGTAAAATACATGAGTAATTATGAAAAGGCAAAAAATAGCAAAACATTTTTTTTATAAATGTATAAATATTATTGTATAAGTAATAATGTATTTTTGTTTGTTTCTTCATCTTTATTTTTTCAAATGCATTGAAAGCAAAAATTGTCTTATTAAAATCTTATTAAAAATAGATATTATAGAGTTATAATATCTATATATATTATAATATATTAAATATATTATAATAAATGGATATATAACTGTATAATAAAGAAAAAGCCAAATAAATTGAATGTAATTAAGAAAAAACAAAAAACAGCCCGAGAAATGAGAATCTATGTATATATATATTTTTTTTTTTTTTTTTCGGAGATGAAATGAATGATGAATAAAGGGAGAGCGTATTAGATCAGTGAGTGTAGTCAGTGTACTTGTTGAAGCGGCACTGATTATGAAGTGGCATCTCACTTATTAGCATGTAGCTAGCAGCAGACCGCTCCAGTAACATCAGCATTACCCCAGTCCAGAGTCTTCATCCTGATCGATTGGGTCAGGAGTGCTGCAGGGGCTGAAATCTGACCACTAATAAACAACAAGAGCTGGTCCCATGCCACACATTTGTTTTTACCAACACCAGGAAGAAAGCTGGTGTGCATGAAATTAAAGAAATGGTGAGTAAGAGGGAGAACGAGAGAACAAGTGTTGAAACACTTGTGTGGAAGTCCGCCCACAGTGCAATCTGTCCTTCCTCAGAGACAGTGAAGGAAAGAGAGGACGGTCGAAGAGCGAGTGGATTTCAGAAAGAGACGTCATATATTCCTTCTCTAGCAGAATAGTGATGGTGATGGTGGAGGGATGGCTTTCTGAGAGACCAATGGTGCTCCACTGAACTCCACGAGCAGAGTACATGAAGGTTTTTGAGCATTTACACCTAATTCAATAAAAGCTCTTTATTGCAACACAAGCGAGCTTTGGTGTAACAGTCCGAACATTTTTAACAAAAATAAGTCATGCAGTTCAATTATAAGCAATGCTAATATACGTGTTTTCATTTATGTTATATAGTTTTGATCATATTTAGATATATGTAAAATAGGTTAAGGTGTATTATAAATATTTTATATAATATAAAATGTGTACACAGAATTTGGATGCGATTAATCACAATTAATCAGACAGCACTATATATATATATATAATGTAAATATATTTTTTAAATATATACTGTATGTGTGTGTGTGTTAATACATGCAAAATATGCAAACAGAATTAAATTAGTCATGATTTATTGTTTATATATAATATCTGCACTGTAAATAAATCACAATGTATATTGCATGTAAATACTTTCTAAATATATATATAGATATGCACACAAATATATGTAAACATTAACTTATTTAATATAGATTTTAAATTATTAAATAATATAAACATTTGACAGCATATATACAACATATATATATATATAATCTGTTGTATTGCATTGTATATCGCATGTAAATATTTTCTAAATATATACATAAATATGCACATAAATATATTTTGTAAACAGAAACTTAATTAAATTTAATAATATAAACATTTACAGCATTATATAAATATATATATATATATATATATATATATACAGTTCTGGAGCTCATCTAAGTCTTTTAAAGCAGATTATGTGGTCTGATGTACAGTCAGTATTGTTTGATGAATCTGGATGGGACAGTACATCTGCTGCAAGATTTGACCTGCTTTAATCTTGCTTTAATCTGCCGAGAGATTTGTCTAGCTTTAATCCATGCAACATATTTAAAAAAGTAAAGAGAAAAAGCATTGAGCCAGTCTTTTGCGTGCTCCTGTGAGTGTGCCCATGTAATATAAAAACCCCAAACCTTGCCGCCCACTGTAAACTTTCCAGGCTCGCCTCATAACCCAGCCAAAGTCTAAGTACAGTGTTGGCATGGCGACAGATGTGGCCAAGGCGGGAAAAGAATCTCCCCTCCTCTCCCTTCGGCTCTCTTCCCAAAAGAAAATGTCCACCATTTTCTGAGAGAGGTGCAGCCTTTACTAACACCAGATACAGTGTCATGTCTTCATTATTTCATGTTCATTTGCATAATAAATTAACTAACCATCATTTCATTAAAGGTAGTAGTAAGTCTGTTTTCACTCAAGAGTGTTTTTCGCTTCCTTCTGCAGACCGCAAGCTTTCTGCACATTAGTCTCTGAGAAATGCTGAATAGGTGTTAGTGCTGAAGCTGACGTCATGTTCTGAGAGGATCCAGTGCTGCCGTTGCTTTAGGACCTTCATTACATCATGACAGATGGCAGCCTCTATTGTACTTAAAGCACACAGATTTAGTGACAGGCCTAATACTAATAGACACATTTTTTTAGGCTTCTGCATAAACTTTAACTGACTAGTATAACCATAGATATTAATAGCCTACTAATTCTTTGGGTATAACACACAAAAAATGACCATGATAATTCTATATTTAGAAATACATGATTGTTAATGTATTTTTTTATTATTATTATTATTTTTACACATTATAGCTGATGTGATGTGAAATTATTTATATGTATATATACACTAGATACACAATATATATAGAAATGCTTATTAAGAAATGCTTATATATCTAAAAATGCTTTCTAAGACTATATTTTTTGTCTTGTTTCCAGCTAAAATATCTAAAAATTACATTAATTTAAAATTAATTAAATTAAAATTCTAAGAAAATTGTTTTGTTTTGTTTTCAGAAAAAAATTGCTAAAATAGAGTGAGTTTTTACTTAAAACAAGTAAAATAATTTGCCAATGGAGTAAGCAAAATAGTCTTATTTAAAAAAAAACAACAATATTATTTAGCTTGTTTTAAGTAAAAACTCACTTAATATTAACTATTTGTTTTTCTTAAAAAAAAACAAGAAAATAATTTTTTCTTGACTTGAAAATCCTAGATTAAAAAATATTTTGGCTGGAAACAAGAAAAAATATATAGTCTTAGAAAACATTTTTTGCAGTATATATATATATATATATATATATATATAGAAAGATACCCATAAAGGAAAAGTAATGTTTCCTTTATTTATTTAGAAATATTTACAATACGGCTTTAAGATAAGAGACAAAATGCCGCTCATATTAATTGAAGTGTAATTATGTATCGTTATGTAGAATGTAATCGGTCCTGGATACAGTCATCTCGCGCTTCCTGAACGAGTCAACACTGTTTCACTGAAGGGGAGGAGAGAGAGAGAGAGAGAGAGAGAGAGAGAGAGAGAGAGAGAGAGAGAGAGGTTTATTTCCCTGAAAGTTGCCGCACCGCGTTGTTCTGTGAATGTATCCTGCCTTTTAAAAACGCTGCTATTAGACATAAACGGAGCCAAAGGAAACTTTTATCTTAATTAATGGGATACACTTATGGTTTTGCCGTAAGAAGATACGATTTTCGTTCCACTAAAGACGATTAGAACATCGCAATGTCTCGAGTAGCGGATCTGTCGAAACTTCGCCAGGAGAGGATGAGAGAAATCAGCCAGAGGGTGAGTGACACGACGCCCTTAACTACAACATCTCCACAATCATTACAGTTCAGACTTTTGGGCTTGTTCGTCGCGGTTCAGGGGGATTTCTGCGCTTACAGGGACTATACCTTCTCACACCAGCACAACTTTTATTATTTTCATAACACGTATGTTTTAATACATGCACTGGTTCAGTGCAAAAGGCTACTTCGGAAAAGCACTGAGTGTGTTTTGTGACAATAAAAATACATCAGCTATTAATGTAGAGGTTGTATATAAATGTCGGTAAGGAAATATGATGTCATCTTTGGTATGTTGCAAAGGCTGCACAGAAAGTTTAAGGTTTGCGCAGAAGCCGAGCAGCGTCAGATCTACTTCTGAGAAGTTAAGGTGGACTTTAATGCAGATAATTAACTACAGAGCAGAGACACCTTGAGTAAGGGAATGTATGCTTGCTTTTGGCACTGAATGCGCACCTTTTTTTGTCCAATTATTAGCTTCAGTACGAGTTTGAGTTGTGTAGGTGTTGCTGAGTGGGAATGTTGAACAACAGACTGTGTGTGTGTGTGTGTACGCATAGAGAAAAATTCAAGAGAAGGAGAGCCAAAAGAGAGGTTGCCATAGAAATAGCACTCAGTTAAAGCATCAATTCCAGGTTCAGGTCCGAAGGCAAGATTTCTTAAACAGTAAGACACACACACACCATCTCACCACCTCTTCTTATTAAATGGTGATGTCATAGGTCAAACTGATGCATAACATCAAGCATTTTAAAACACAAAGCATTGGCCAAGGCCTAGTGTTTATATTTATATATATATATTACCATTAACAGGCAGATTCATAAGCTGCCAAATCCAGTCCACCGGAGCAGAGACATGTTATCACACTCTCTGGGGCAAGTTGTCACACGAAACTTGGTTTTAAAAACGAAGCACAAAATGGTAAAAATGCAAAAAAGTGCATCGTGTTGAAACCTCACACTCTCTGTAACAGTTAGTATTTATGTTGACAGCCCACATCAGTCGACTGCTACTGTCCTGTATTGTAATTAGCTTTCATGTAAAAGTGTTTGCGAAGAATGTCAGTGTCAACTAATCAGTCATGGTCCCCACAGGCCAGCGCTATCCAGGCCATCGGGCCACAGCAGGCTAAACTAAATCTGGAGCTGGGACTGTTGGAACTAGAGCACCGATGTTAAGTCCTGCCAGTCTCAGCCCATTTTCCTTGACGGGAGATGACACCAAACTTTAGACAAGCTCGTTGAACTCAGACACAGTGTGCTCAGGGCACATAGCGCTCATGCTTTCGTGCACCAAAGTTTGATTCAATGTCAACTTCCAAATGAACTACGACCACAGAGGTTGTTTTCGTTATGCACGCTCAAATAAATTCCAGCAGCCTGACATTATTATTATAAACGCAGACTTAGCTATGTAATATACAGAGTCACACTTCAGTTTAGTTACGAAAACAAGTGCCACTGCTCCACGTGGTTTGTTCTCAGATTTAGCTTGAACTATTGCCACTTCCCAAATCTTCAGAGATAGCATACCCGTACCAAACAATGCAGAAACATCCTGGAAGGGCTGGTTTTGAGAACTAGGTCAATTTAGATTTTGTAATTTGATAGCAATATCCTGCAGGTTGTGGACTGCTACACACACACACACACACACACACACACGCACACTAACCGGTTTTTAATACATATTCTCTTGCTTACTTCCAACACATGTCTGTGTTCCTATGGCAACCTTTACTCATGCATCATGCAGATTAGAAAGAGGAAGTGCTCTCTCATTATTTCCTGCTTTGCATGTCAACAGAGAGGACGATTTTCAGAATAAGCAATCCCAAAACAGGGTCTGGTGTAAAAAAAAAAACAAATAGACATCTTATCTTAAAAATTCAGCTGACATTTTAAATTAATTTTTAGATTCGCTCGTCTAGACATTTACCTTTCCTTTATTTTAGCAAAGTGACCCGTCATAAATCATATGTAAAAGAGGAAGATGGTGAGCCTGGGCTGAGTAGAGCTTCTGTATTAATGCTGACTAGAATATTAACCGACACAAGCTGCTGTCAAATCTTTTATGATCAGGAACATAGCAGAAGTATCTGATGAGTTAAACTGAGTTTGTAGAGTTGCTCTGAGCAAAATTAGTGCCTGGACTTATTAAATTTGCCTAAATAAAGCTGTAGTGTGTTTTTGAGCTGTAAATGCCATGTAATTACTCTGGAGTCACTGGGAAATGATTTCATGACGACGCGGACTGGCTGATGGCACCACAAGAACGGACACAGCCTTAAACTAAACTCTAGCAAATATCCTGTCGGTATATGAGCTGTGACGTCACAGACAGCAGACAGGATCCTATAACTGGGGAATATTATATTATGTTATGAAGGGAGTTTTGATGGTTGCCGTTCAACATGTAAAACATCTCAGAAAAATGTTTTCTATGCTGTACCAGAGTGAGCAAAACTGGTTCAAACTAATACAGAGACTATTAAACAATCATGTTCGGAAATGGAAAAAAAGCTGATATAAAATATAAATATTAGGTTGATGTTTTAAAATTAGCCGGAATTTAAAAATGTTGCTTTGTTAACTGAAAATAAAATAAAATAAGTTATTCTGGCATTACTAAAACTATAATTAAAAAATACTTAAATAAATCTAAAAAATTTAAAATTAATAAAAAAAATAAATAAATATAAAAAAAAAAAAAAAAAAAATTAAAAAAAAAATATATATAAAACTAATAAAAAATCTGTAAAAAAATAAAAAAATATATATAATTCTAAATATTTATAAATATCTGCCTCCACTGATTTGGCCCATTAGCAGACTGTGTTTAAAAGACCCTCGGAGGGTGAAAGAGAGGACAAATGCAAGAAACACACTTATCAAACTGCGAATGTCCACAACAGAGACGCACAAATAGATGAAGTAAATCTCAGAAACGAGAGCCATTGTTTGCTTAAACCACATGAGTGACGTTTATAGTGGCTGATAGGGTTCAGTTGAGTTTTCCCTTAAACGCTGATAAGCAAAGATTAGTTTCCCCAGGAAAGCCCAGACGTGAATGTGCTGTATGTTTTCATGAAGAAATCTCGTACCAGTGAATACAGGCCTTCTAGACATTCAATATGGGCATTGTTGGAAGTATGTGTTCTTCCGAAACGGTGTCGCAAGTTCTCTTTTGAGTTGGTTGTTTCCCTGAACTGTACCAGTTCGGTAGATGAATCGGTTACACAATAGAAACTGAGCTGCAATAGTGTCATCATTGTCTGTTTGTGAGAGCGTCGATTGTTCTTTGACCAGCTCAACGTTTGTTTGTTGTTTTTTTCGTACAATGATACTACGCTTATTTTACTCTGTTGGGGATGTTTTAGATATAAACATATAAAGTGATGCCAGTTATGTGTTTTTGTGTTCCTATTAGAATAAAGAGAAGGAGCGCATGAGGGAGCGGGAGAGAGAAGCCCGAGAGCGAGAGGCACGCTACAGTAATGGCCACCTCTTCAACTCTCTCACCGTGTCTGGAACCACGCTCTGCTCGGCCTGCAACAAGAGCATCACCGCTAAGGAGGCCCTCAGCTGCCCGAGTGAGTCTCACACACACACACACACTCACCTGACTTTGAAACTTGTAGCACTCATATTTAATCAATTAAACCATAGCCTTTTGAAGTCTCAATTTATAAGTCTTCTTCTGTCACAGGTGACACACAGACACAAAAGATAGGGCATCAGATACTCAACGAAGGATCAAAAATAGATTTAAAACACAAAAATATAGTTAATATTTGCATCATTAATGGTTTATCTTATCACCCGACCATCCGTGCATCACTACTGCGCAGATATAAAACACATCACTGGGTTGTAAAGTTGCCAAGTTAAAATAGGTTGAAATTTGTATGTGTTGATTGTGTGAGAAGGATGCGTTTTACACAAGATCTGGCAACCGGACAACCTTGGAATAAACTGATGTGATTACAGGAATACATAGAATGTTAAAATACGAGAGAATCCTTGGATGAACGGAAGAGTTGTCAGGTACTCTAGGGGGCATTTACCCTGCGCCAGTTTCAACCAAATATGGGAAATGTTTTATATATTTTTGACTGTTCGTTTACATGAAAATTGCGTTTTGGGGTCTGAGAACACAAGCTTTTGAAAAGATTTGGGTAGATGCCAGTATAGCCTTGTGGGCGGTGCGCTGACGCATAGCGGCCGAGTTTGATTCCTGGATCATGGACCTTTCCTGATTCCGCCCCCTTTCTCTCCCACTTCATTTCCTGTCACTACTCAAACCAAAATAAAAGCATAAACGCCTAAAAACAAATAAATAAAATGTGTAATAATGTGTATGTAGTGTTTCTTTATATACTGGCGTGCATAATACAGCATTTTCATGTCATCAGGAATGGTGATCAGAAAAAAATGCAATCGTTGTCATGTAAACATAACCCCAAGTAGGCGGTCCTCAGGTCTCAGTGATATTATGGTTTTGGTTATCCTTTCAATGCAATTCTGTCCAAGTTTTTAGTTGTTGTTGTCATTGTAGTCACTGTGTGACTAGAACACTAACAAAGTAATGGCATACCTCTTCCAAACAAACTGGTGTTTGTTAATCAGTGATGATAGGATGCTGTGGATGTTGCTATGCAGTGTTCTGGCCAGTTTTAGCATGTTGCTATGTTGCAAGGGTGTCTTGAAGGATTGTAGCATGTTCTTATTCAGTTGCTGGGGTGCTGAAAGGCCTGCTAGTCTAAAAAGCTCATTGCTGAGTCTATAGGATATTCTAATTTTGTTCACTGTTTTCATAAGCTGCGTTCAAACTGCAAGAAGATGTTGCCAAAATTAAGATTTTGTGATTGAAATCATTAAAATGTCTCATGACCGTGTGAACAGCTCAGACCAATTGAAATCTGGTCTACAACCCACGGCAACAAGCAGCCCAAGTCTGCAGGAAAACTGTGGATTTGGCAACTCTTGTGAAGCTCGCTGTCATACAGAAGTAAACACAGAAGACATAAAGCAATTATGCATTTATTTTTAGTGTGTCCTGCTGCTGAAGCCAGCCATATGTGCAGGCAGTATCAAATATAAAGACAAAAGACACCAGAGTTTTGAAACTTTATGACATGAGCCCTCATGTTCTGCTAGTATGTAAGTGTTGTCACTGTAATACTTCTGACACATCACAGTTCCACCGATTATCTTTCACAACTACCTTGATAACTTTAGGTGTGTAAAATCTTTAAAGTGTCAATTTTGAATTATTTAGTGACGTAAGAGTCGCATGAATTCTGACTTGACTGTTCAGACTGCGGTCACATTGTAAAACAGCTGACCTATATCGGATTTAAGACCACATATGGAAGTGGCACAAGTCGAAATCAGACAGATCAGATTCCAGGATTTTGTGCTGCTCACACAGTCGTGACAAAAACTGATCACAGATTTGAGGCACATTTGCCTGCAGGCTTCGATTGTGATCTTGGCCACTTCCATATGTGGTACTGTGTCTGATTCAGGTCGGATGTTTTGCAATGCTGCCACAGTCTGCACAGCCCAAATGATATTCATGCAGCTTTTACATCACACGTCATGGTACTTACCAGTATTTCTTACATCACTTCTAAAGTTCAGTGAAGAGACCAAAGATGGAGTTTTGCAGTGTGTTAAAAGACCACTCTATATGAGGTAAACTCACTTGGTTTTACGTAATTAATTAAAAAAAATTACAAATTACTTAACTCACTTAAGTGGCCTCCATCTTTATTTCGCCACAGGAAGGCCTTTATTTAAGCATGTTTTATGTAGGATAACCACCCATCCTGCATTTTGTGGGATAGTCCCAAAATTGGGAGCTTTGTCCCATCATGTCCCGAAACACATAAGCTGTGCCCCGCATTATCATTTTTTTATACCAAAATGTCATCATGTCATCATGTCCCGCAAAATCACATCTACTGTCCTGCAACAGATCTGTTGCCAGGCGGTCACCCCTAGTTTTATTGGATTGGGCTGGTTTCAGCTAACTGAACTAAAAGAGATTTTTAATAGAGTTAAGCTAAATGCAGTTTAAAGAAGTCATATGATGTTGCTAATGCAATGTGGTTTAAGGTAAAAAAAACAAACACATTATTTTCCACATACTGTACATTATTGTTTCTCCTCTAAGCCCCACCTCCTGAAATAGGTTGACTTTTGCAAAGCTTTACAAAGCAGACATTTGTTGATCTAGTGGAGACATAATTACTGATGATCATGACTTAGTTCACAACCCTTCACTGCTCAAAACTCCCGTCTGAATAGTAAGTAGCAGCTTGTTTTAATAAGAAAAGCTGACTATCTTAAAGGTTGTGAGTGGTCAGCAGCTCTCTTTCTAGTCTCTGTG
>JAUCMT010000043.1:14989267-15001509 GCA_032357475.1 Enteromius thamalakanensis
TTGCCTGAAACCAGCGGGCATTCTATACATTGCCTAGGCATTCTATAGAATGCCGGCATTTCACACATTGCCGGTAATATATACATGCATATATTTAAAAAAAGTATCTTATGTTTATATATTAAATATATTTATATATTTTAACAATATTTTTTTAATATTTTTAATATATATACTGTATGTGTGTGTGTAGTTATATATACATACTAAATACAGTATAAATACATATTATTTAAACAAAAACTTTTATTTTGATTATGATTAATGTGTTGAATGTGACAGCACTTACAGAATATATATATAATTCAAATAATATGTATGGATTAATATAATAATGTACTGTATATACAATAATAAATATTAATGAATGGCTACATACCAAATAAATCAGTAAACTGAAATTATTATATGAAGGGGAAGAGATTAGCACAATGTAGGAATTTGTTGCTCTGTGTTGTTTTTCTTTTTTTATATGAAACGATTACATATTTATCAGACAGTCTGTGTAGATGTGCTTCACCTAGAACGCTGTAAACTTTGGCCCTTTGTAACACTAACAGCAGCCTACACGCGATTATGCAACCAGTGGCACAACACACAAACTCACACACACACACACACATCGAATTTATTACAGTAAACCTTCCACACACACACACACACACACACACACACACGTACACAAACTGTCGAACACACACTAAACTCTGTCAGACTGGAGAACCTCCTTACACATAAATGTAGAGTTCTTTCAATTTAGTCTATTATTTTGTAGGCATGCGTGTTATAGGTGGATAATAGCAATAAATTGTGGGTTGAGCATCTCAGGAAATGCACTCAAATCTTTAGTGTGTCATTCACAGCGAACACACACTTCATTTCAGTCTCGAGGTGCTCACACTGCATGTGAAAGGCTTTCTCAAACAGTATAATTTTATTTTGGACTCATCAAGGATGCACTACATTGTGATCATAAAGACAATTACATTTATATTATGATTTTGATTTCAAATAAATTCTGTTTTGCTTATTATCTATTACAAACACTTTCAGTTTCTGTTGTCAGCATTAATGACAAGAAATGTTTCTTAAGCAGCAAATTGCCTTATTAGAATAATTTCTAAAATGTAAATAAGTACCCTAGTAAAAGTAATATGTTTGAAATATGTATATTCTAAATCTATTAACATATTTACTGACAGATAACTCGAGACGTACTGAAACTTTATTTTGAGCATTACTTGTGCACAATGTATATTCGGACTAATAAGCCTAAAATGCATGTTTAATTTTAATGAGGATTGTGTAATATTGCCCTTTAAATGCTAAATATTTAAAGTGTACCTAAAGTATATTCGCAATAGTTCCACTTTAACACAATCAGATATACTAAGTATGTCTTTAATTGGACTTCAGCACTACTTTAAGTTACCAGTTTAGTACACTACAAGTACAACTGCATGGTATTTTATTAAGTGCATAAATATGAAAAGGTATTTGTAGTATACTGAGCATGAAATAAATGTAATTCAAATACATTTAAGTATATTTATTTTTCACTGGGGCAGAAAATATTGTACAGTATTGTTTTTTTTATATTTCTAACCCTAAACCTTTGAACAGTTTTAATTTCATCATTTGCCTTTTTCTGTTTTAGCTCTTAATTCTTTTATTTTAAGTTTCTATAAGTTGATCATTAAGTGACAGTAAATACTAGTGTGTGTTGTAATGTTACAAAAGCTTTTTATTTTAAATTTTGAACAGTCTATTCATTAGTAAATCTTAAATATATATTTTATTCATGAATATCCTTTTTTACAAAAACATTTGAACAGCACAACTGTTTTTAACATTGTTAATCATCGTATGATGATTATATGAATCATATGGCACTGAAGACTGAAGTAATGATGCTTTGCCATCTCAGAAATATATACCAATGCAAACCATGATCCATGACACAGGATTAGGTGAAATGATCGACCCCAATTCCATTATTATTATGTATGAGTTTTTACATTTGACCAGTTATATGCAAAAACAAATATTGCCCTTCAATATATCCTCTTATAAATATTACAAAGACACCCTAATTTCCATGCTTATTTGGACAAGTGTATGTATTTTTATATGATTATTTCTTTTTAATGTATGTGAATGTCTTTGTGTTTTATGAGGTTTCACTGAGGATCTGACATGATTTAAATCTTTGTAATCAAATCGACGATAATTGCTGAAAATTAAGTGTCCCCCAAGGAACCAAAACTTCATTAGTGAAAAAATGAGAAAAAACGAAGTGTGTCCGCCTCCCGAACAGTGTTAGGTAGACTGTCCAGAGTTTGGGGGTTAACTAGGCTAAATAAAAGCCAGTTGCATTTGGTTTATCAAGTGTTGATTTTGAATACATTTACAGTACACATTCTAGATATTATTTCTATCAGGAAGCAATTTATTTCATCCCAATTGTTTGATATAACTCCAAAGCATCGGAATTCAATTTTCCTAATTCTTTGCCTTAATTGTTTTCTTCTTTTCATGTTCCACAGATCTGCAGGACATTCCTGAAGAGAGTGAATCTGCTACAGACCCTCGGGACCGCGAGGCCTCACACTGCTAATGTTTTTTTTTCATTCTCGACCGTCTGACGGAACAGACTATAGACTCCATGAATATTAATTTCATTATATACAAACAGTATTTAGTTGTATCCAGTAATATCGCTTACAGCTTCTGTGTGGCCGTTTATGACATGTTAATATTCAACATGTCTTCTCCTCGGAATCCAATCATACGGCTTTTGACATCCACGGACCAATGAGGATATGCCAAAGCATCTTGATGGAGAGGGAGTCCGGCAAACAGTGGGACTTGAAACATGAAACTTGGGATTCTTTAAGAAGAAACATTCTTTAAGAATCTTAAGATCTATCCAGCTCAAGGGTACCAGCAGAAACCATTAAAATTGATGTACTGTACGTGAAAAACTCATCACAAGGCTTTGTACCAATTCTAAACATGCTGGAGCACGCAAAAGCAGAATAGAGCTTCTGTTTTGTTTTTTGTTTTTTTCTTTTTAAGTGGAAATTGTCTGTGAGAGGTCATTGTTTAAAAGGTTATTTCTTGCTCTTTATTTTAAATGTATTTATTTTCCTTTATTTTAAATGGAAAGGTAAATTGTCTTAGCAGTTAGAAAGAAGCCATAACTTGAAATATACCAACATAATAGACTGGGACCAAAACTACTGGCTGTATACCAGAAAAAAACTATTTTCAGAGACTTGAGGGATTTTTTTTATGAATGAATTATATTGCAGTTTATAGCAATATATAAAAATATATTTACACCTATAGCAAAAAAGAACTTAATAAACCCAGGAAGGTTATTATGATATTATTAACGGTTCCTCAGCCCACAGTGTGTGTTAACGGGGAATATTTTGTAAATATAAGATTTATTGACTAAAATAGACCAGATCGCCAAAATCTGCCAGTAACGGCGACAACATTTGATGTGTCTTACTACAGTTTTGCTTCCGTTTCAATTTTTTGTTTAAGAATGTTTTCTTGCAATTACTTGACTGTGTGCCAAAATTTGCTTGGATGAATATTGCTGAATATTATGCTTTTATTTTAGTCAGTTCGACATTTCAGGAAGCATTGTTCTTAGAAATTATTGTTGGATGATGTTCTTCATGTTTTGAAGTAACTGTAAGAGACATAGGATTTACAGAAGTCACACATCAACATGTTTGTATGGAAGATAAATGACAGGAACATTGTAGAAGTGTTCATACAGTGCATCAGATATACTGAAGTGGATTTAGAAAAACTGCTGAATTAAAACAGTTGATATACAACATCGGCTGGACTGGTTTATTCTGGTTTGTTTACACACTCGCAAACATTTATTTGTGTGTATGTGTGTGTGTGTAAATCAAAGTCAAAATCTTATTTTTAGTGCATTTTGCTTAAAACGAGTAAAATTATCTGCCAGTGAAGTAAGTACAACATATTTTTCACCTGGAAACAATAAAGTCATTTAGTACGTATCTTGATTTATGATATAAGTAAGATAAGCCATGTTTAGTGGACAAAAATGAAAGCTCATCGTTTACTCAACCTCATGTTGTTCCAAATCTCTGTAAAACAAAAATTATGACATCTTAAACCAAATCATTCCTGGTAGCCATTTATTTCCATAGTATTTTTTCAATCTATATCAGTCCCTGAAACTTGTTTGGTTGCCTACTTTCTTGAAAATGTCTTCTTTAGCATTAGAGCAATTTGAGAGCTAGTAAATCATGACACAAGATTAAAGGCCAACTGTCCATTAAAACAACTCACTTTCCAAAATCAAGTTAAGTCAGCTTTATTTATATAACGCTTTTAACAATTCGGTGTCAGATTGGAATAGAGTTTAAGCTAAAGGCATTTCCTTATTGAATGGAGATCTAGATCAGCTCATTTTAAATAGGATCTTTGTAATCAAATCCACGATAAGCGCTAGGAATTAATCGTCCCCAACTAAGCAACGAACCAAAACCCCATCTGTGAAAAACAAAAACCTTGGGAGAAACCAGGCTCACAAAAATGAAAATGAAATACTATATCAGTCCCAGAAACTGTTATAGTTTCCTAAAACTTGAAAGTGAATAAATCATGACAGAATTTTCATTTTCAGGGTGAATTATCCCTTGAACACCAAGGTCCTCGAAAGTCATTCTCACTAGAGTCTGATCTCAGGATAAAACTAATTAAGTAGTAATTATTGGTGGTAAATTCATATATATTTGTTTTAGAAAAACTAGTCCTGAAGGTCCACCCTTAAAACTAACCATCAATGAGGCATAAGCAAAAGAGATCAAATAAATCTGAAAATGTATAAATTATGATTTGCAATGAGAGAGTGTTTTTAACTGTCTTTGATATTTCCAGAAACTGATTTTTGTAAGTGTTTATTTTAATAATACAATGTACATTTAAATTAACTCATGCATTTACATATCCACATCCATCTCCAGATCTTTGTCTCTGGCTAGCAGCTAATCCACAAAACAATGTCATCCAAGAGACAAGTATTATTAGCTTGGTGGCACAGGCAGCATAGCTGGCATTCACACACACACACACACACACACACACACACACATCCATCACTTCACGGTTCTGAACTAAAAGAATGAGTAAAACTATTGAACAAATCAGAGCGCCTGATACACTGACTAGCTCTGTATTAACTAGTCTTCCCTCACCTTCAGTGAACTGCTTTTACCAGAGCATTTTCATAGATTTATAATAAAGCATTAAACTTTTCATTTGTGCATAGCACCAAATATAGCTTCTACTTTTCTGAATACATGAAGTAAGTCTACATACAACAAACTAAATCTGTTTTATCTGTTCTTAAACAATGAGTAGCAACCGTACACCTCGCCTCGATTGAAAATAGCCCAGAACCCGACACCATCATTGTCCCTTTACATCAGCAGAGCTCACTGTTAAAGACACATCAGTGACTAATCACTATTACACCAATGTGCTTTCATATTCAAACTCATATAACATTAGTAAAAAATGCTTTGAAGGTGTAATTTGATAAGAACTGGTTAGTTATCATTCATTTTAAGTAAAAGCATCATTTAGAAGCATACTTAATGGTGCATGTAACACTTATGTGCTGTTCTGAATAGTACCAAAAGAGGTTCCTGGTAATAACAAGCCAAAGAAACACTGCGATAAAGTGGCATAGCAGCTAAAAAGCACTGAAAGTGGTTCCCCAATGAGCCAAAAAACACATTTGGTGCTACATAGAACCTTTTTTAGAGGGCAGATGTGAAAATCTGTGCTAGAAGAGAACACAACCTAGTGTAAACTATAGTCAAACATTTAGACAGAAGGATGAATATCTGTGAGGAAAATATCTTTGGACGCCGCTGGTCAAAAGGGTTTAATACTAAGGTTTGTTCTTAAGTGCAGTTTTTTTAATAATAACATACAAATATTTCCATGTTGCTTTAGATCATACTGTAAATGTGAAGGCTCTGAAATAGCACTAATTCTAAAATGTACAAGATGAGAAATTATTAAAATAATATTAAAAATTATACTTTACTAACGTATACATCTGACTAATAAAATAAGCCATTTGCTCTATGATTAAATATAGATATAGAGAGATAAATCATCTAGATGGCAGTGTGTGTTTGGATCGTTGCATTCCAGAGGCTCTCTTACCACATCAACTGTGTTTCCCCAAAGCCTTGTTATACGCGGTCAGGCAAGTTAATGATAGAACGGTGTCTCACATTAGAAAAAAACGATCATTGTGGCGACTGACGAGCCATAAAGGGAACAGTGCAGCTGGGGATGCGAGAATGTAACACACACACACACACACACCTGTGCCTGTCACAAACACAGAGGCTTTGTCTTATTATAGCTGAACCCCTGCTCCGTCCGCTGGCGTCCATTCTTGTCTTTGTTGTGTCATATCTTCCAGTTCAGTTATAGAATGATCTAACAGAAGAGAAGGATGCAAACAATAGATGTACAAGACAACATATGCAATTGAAAGCAGTCTGGATTTAAGTTATAGTTGCTGACAATATTTTAAAAATGATAAGGTCCTGAGAACCAACATTACATCACTTCATCTTCACCACATCAGGCCCCAAACAGGACTTATGACTGTATTAGGTAAGCTATAATCAGTAAGTGGGCGGGGTTAATAGAAACTGGGTGGGGCCTGATGCCCCCAGATATAAATGCCCTCCCACTATCCCTGGCTGAGTTTGGTCTCTCTCCACTTTATTCCCTCTCTCTATCTTTCTCTGTCCACGTTCCTCCCTCGACCAGCTCCGGTTCCTAAACCTCTAGCCCTCATCTACTGCACTGACACTTTCTGTTTCTCGTAGCGTGAGCCCTACTCGCCGCCGCCAAGATGGAGGCCATCAAGAAGAAGATGATGATGCTCAAGCTGGATAAGGAGAACGCTCTGGACCAGGCCGAACAAGCAGAGACCGACAGGAAAGGAGCAGAAGACAGAAGCAAACAGGTGAGGCGGAGGTGGAAAGGTCAAAGGTTGTGACTTGTATTGACTAAATCGGACAGGTTAGAGATATAGCTTCATTTCAGAGCGAGAGTGCTTTTCATTTGTGGACCAAATTTTCAATTTAAGATGTGGTTTGAGTGTTTAATGCACCACAGAAAACCGATCTTAATATGAGACAAAGATCTATCTGGCCAATGCTTAGAACTGTTTAAACACCACAAGTGCCCACCAAGGCTTGGTATTTGATCCCAGCACTAAGTAGCAGCTGCAAGGCTGTGATCTGCCACTGAAAGAGCCTTAGCAAGAGATGAAGACGGGAGTTGAGGATGTGTGAACGCTTTGGGTTGCCTGCGAGCGTGTTTATATTCACATTTAGACATATAGCTTCAGTGAGCTGCATATCTGAGCTCATCACCTCACGAAGGTGGGCAAAAAGACACTGGAAAGTGTTGCTTTGTGCCAGCTTCAAGCTGAAGTGATGAGGGCGTGTGAAGATGTATTATAGTGGATGATTTCATACCGATAATATCTCTCTCCCCCTCTCTTTCGGTCTCCTCCACCCTCATATTTCTTTCTTTCTCCCAGCATGAGGATGAGCTGATTCAGATGCAGAAGAAACTGAAGGGAACTGAAGACGAGCTGGATAAATACTCAGAGGCCCTGAAGGACGCCCAGGAGAAACTGGAGATATCTGAGAAGAAAGCTGCAGATGTGAGTGATTGACATTCACGAAGCATCGAATCGCACACAAGCACAAATGCAACACTTTAAACTTCATCCCGGGATTCTTGTTGATCCCGCCCCTCCATTCCTCTCATTCTCTCCATTCACTCCTCCACAGCTGACTTTGTCGCTACCCCCTTTTTTGACCGTGATGTCAGTTCAGTCAGCCAGACTAAATTCTACACATAAAGGCATTTACATTATCATCAAAAATATGATTTTTTTCTTTTACAGTTTTGAAGTCTTTTTAGAGGCAGCACAAGGGCAGTGCAATATCTGGCCTAAACCTATATATCAGAAACAAAAACTAAACCACCAAAACTTCTGACAAAGCACATAATGTGTATATGACCTGTCAGAGTTAAATTCACGTTAGCTGGCCTGTAGATGTCTGTTTCACTAAAAAGAATTAACACAGTGAGAACAAGCAGCTAGCTAAAGAAACTACACACACTTTAGAAGAATCATTTGAGAATCAAGCCTCACTGTTGTCGACTCACTACAAATAACCAGCTCGGAAGAATCATTCGTTAAAGAATCGGACTGCACTGGAAATGCTAAACGTTGTTGATTCACTAAAAAGATCCGACTCATTTCAGTCATTCGTTAAAGAATCGGACTGCACTGGAAATGCTAAACGTTGTTGATTCACTAAAAAGATCCGACTCATTTGAGTCATTCGTTAAAGAATCGGACTGCACTGGAAATGCTAAACGTTGTTGATTCAATAAAAAGATCCGACTCATTAGAGTCATTCGTTAAAAAATCGGAGTGCATTGGAAGTGCTGCATGTTTTTTATATATATATATATAATAATATAATATTATAAGACATTTTACATTAAGACACAAAGGATGAATACAAAGGTACAGTTCACAGCATTTAAATTAGCAGAACTTTGGATAGCTTCAATATATTCAAACGAACCGGCTCATTAGAGTGATTCGTTGAAGAATCAGACTACATTGAAAGTGTTAAAAAAAAACCTGGTTTATGACATTTGTATGGAAATCGCTAAACTAGTCATGTTTGTTTTGTGGTGTAAATTCCATAGCTATGTTTTGGTGACACTAAATAAAGTTGAACTGTGCGCTATTTTGTGGTATAACCACGCTGCTAGACGGACACTGGTAACTGAATGTCATTTATTCCCGTTGTTTATTTTATGTTTTTTAATAGAACCGCTTCATTCCAAAGTAGCTACTTGGTTCCCAACTTCTCCATAACTCACACATGAGGTGATAAAACGTGTGGGTGATATCCTGCGTACTCTTGCCTGCAGGCCTCACTGAGAAAATTACTACCTTGAGACACCTGATTTAGAAGCAAGGGCTGTAAATCAGTGTTTGTGAAAGGAACAAAATGAACATAAGAAAGAACGCTCCAAGCATGAACATTTAAAGCATCTTGCCTTTTCAGTACTGTACCTCTGGAAATACTAGCTTTTATCAATATTGAGTAGACTTTTTGCAAATGCTTCAATACATAGACATCTTAAAGAAAGAGGCAAACCATTGTTTAACTCCGTGTAACCACTGTGTAACCTGACTCCCTCTCTGACTGCTAAACTAAGCCCAGCTCTGTTACATGCATGTCTATCTATTGCCTGTCGTTGTCCCTTTGTTCTGAGCTCTGGATATAGCAGGCACACCTGTTGTCATAAAATTCGGCCTTCGGAAGATGGACTGTGAATACCACAGGCTTTGCAGGCTGCAAAAGAGAGAGAGCGGGAGAGATTTTGTATTGTGTTTTATTTATAGAATAAAAAATAGTATGCCGGCTTTAATTGGTACGTTAGCTGGTTTTAGAGAGGTTTTGGGCATTTTTTAACTAGTTCGTTGACCACACTAGTTTGACATGCTGGGAGATAATTTCTGTCCTTCAGAAAGAGGGAGAGCTGAAAACGATTGCACGTCAGTAGCTACTAGAGGAGATATATGAGGAGGATTTATTGTTTTGAATCTGGCAACCCCTAATCACACAAGCAGCATGAGAACAGAGGCTGCACACAGAGGGTGAGTGTGGGTTGCCTTCATTACAGCTGTCGCTTTGAAATCTATTTTCATCCCAACCTTGAGTCAAAACTTTACCACCAAGCTATCACTAACCTTGCTACCCCACACAGTTCAAAAGAGTTTTGCAGTAAACCCAGTTGGATTTAGCGGTAATTTAGAGTTCAATTAGTTACTCAGCATCCTGCAAAGTGTGAGCTTGACAGACAGGCTGACCAGACACTGTGCTCCAGTTTGAAAACGGGGGCGGCTGCTTTAAATAGAGCTCTGAGCAAGCAGCCGAACAGTGTCCAGAGCAGATGATGACAAACCAGAGAGGTTGAGGATAGATACGACATTTGTGCAAAAATCTACACATACATCCTGAAATACTGAGAACATTGCCACAGCTCCTTGGGTCTTCCAGAAGCTTCAGGAAATATGTGTACAGCTGCTGCGGGAGGATGAGTGGGTCTTACTCTGCTGATGTAAGTGAGCATGTGTTAACGTAAGTGTGTCTTGAGGTCAGAATGTCAATCCTTGAGCCTCGTCACCTATAACCTATAGTCTTAACAGGCCATTAGAGACACAGGTCTCAGTTTTTCCATCGGCACACAAAGACACAAATAACCTTTGTCTTTGCTCTCAGTATGAGTTAAAGCTATAGTTCACCCAAAAATGAATTTACTCACTCTCGAGTAGTTCCTACCCTGTATGACTTTCATTATTCATTAATAACAATAAGGAAGATATTTTGAGGAAGGTTTGTAAGCAGCCTGTTTTGGTCCCCATTGACTCCCATAGTAATCTTTCCTACTGTTGAAGTCAATGGTGACCCAAAACAGCCTGCTTACAAACCTTCCTCAAAATATCTTCCTTTGTGTTCAGCAGAATAATAAATTCAAGTAAATGATGACAAAATATTAATTTTTAGGTGAACTATTTCTTTAAAATGCTCAGTTCTGTCACTTTATGTCTTTCACCTCATTTCGTATCGTAGTAGATTAAATCTTAAATAACATTTAAATAATAAATAATCTTAAATAATAACAATAACATTAATAAGAAAAGGTTCTTGTGAAAATCAGCATTAGAATGATTTCTGAAGGAACAAGAAGACTGAAGTAACGTTGCTAAAAATTAAGTTTTGCCGTCACAGGAATATATTACATTTAAAAATATATTAAAAGTAAAAAACAATTTTAAATTGCAATGTATATATATATATATATATATACACATTTATACACATGTTTTTTTACAAAATATTTTAATGCATCTTTGTTGAGCATAAGAGACTATTTCAAAGACTTGTGTCTGTGACACAAATACTGTGTGTGTGTGTGTGTATAATCTGAGAAATAAAGGTATAAAAGCTGTCACGATTGTACCTTGTAGTCCATTTTGGTTCCTTAAAAGTACATATTAATACTTTTTTGAACCTAAAAGTACAAAAGTCTACCTTTTGAAAAGGCACCGCCCCAGAGACAGCTTTTGTATATATATTTATACATTTGATAACGAAAAATATAAAATATAATTCAAACCAAAATATAGCATTCGATCACAAGAGTGGGTCTTCATGTTGTGTCAATCTACATCATCTGGCTCCATCTTCTGGTGAGATGGTGGCGACTTACGATAGAAAAAGGGCTTGTCCTAAGTTATGGAGTCTGGAACATGTTCTAGTGTAGGGAGGCAGGAAGGGTGAAACAGGAAATGATGATGCAACCTGATTCTGGATCAGTCAGCATTCCTTTACCTTTAACACTGATCTGAGGTTAAACCGTTAGGGTCCAGCGATATTAAATGTCTTTGAAGTAAGAATTACAAAACCAACATATAAAACCGTAGCCTTGAGCATACTTTAAACAGTGTTGAGGACACAGCGTACAGATAGCAGAAGGATTGCACAGACAGACAGCCAGCATTACTGTAGTCTTGTTGAGTTCTGCCCAGGCCTGCGACTTCAGCTCGTTCACTGGATTCTTGTTTATGACCTCATATAATCCTTTAAATTCTGTAATCGACACTTTCAACAGACTATTTGAATTAACAGTAATATACAGCTAAAAACATTTCAAATCTCTCAGTTTCATAGATATTCCTTAAATGTTATTTAAAATAAATATCCATATTGGCTATAACACAACTTATCACAGTTAAGCATAACACACCACAAATAATCTATATATGGCACACTGTAAAAAAAAACTTAAAATTTACAGTAAAAAACTGGCAGCTGTGGTTGCCGGAATGTGACCGTAAAAAATACAGTAACAACATTTTAGGTTTTACGGTTTTACAGTGTTAAGTTAAATTTACAGTTAAATACCGTAGTTTCATTGACTTTTATAATGCTAATATACCAACCTATTAAAGTACTGTACTCTGTTTTTTGAAACACACTGATAAACACCAAATGCAGTGATGATGAGAAAGTCACATGATGAACCAAAGCCCATCACAAGCAGCT
>JAUCMT010000043.1:15006876-15023384 GCA_032357475.1 Enteromius thamalakanensis
AACATAGCATGTTTAACTACATCATATTTAATATTGCTTAAATGTTTAAGTAATTGTTCAATAGTTGTGACGGAGTATTGGTGTGTGTTACAGGTGGCACGTAAGCTGGTGATTGTTGAGGGAGAGTTGGAGCGTACAGAGGAGAGAGCAGAGCTTGCTGAGAGGTTAATTTCAGATTCAAAATCAAAATACACATGCACATAATCAAACACATTTATACAGTACAGAACACACATGCTGTCCCCTTTAGCTCGTTTTTATTTCTAAGAGTGTGCATTTAGTCCTATTTAAGCTCTAATTCATTGTTTTCTCAGCGTGAGAAAATGCCTCATTTTGCATGACAATAGGAATGCTCTATCATAACCATAATCCTTCTGTGTGTGTGAGAGATAGAGAGAGAGTGTGTTTGGGGGTGTGTGTGTGAGCAAATTCATTGGCTTGACTCCATCTTAAATTTATGTCCCCCTCCCTTCTCATTTGTGTTTGGGCATGTGTGACCTTTGACCTGACATACCTTCCCCTCCCCACTCAAACTAACAGCCATGTCAAGCAGATGGATGAGGAGCTGAGAGCTCTTGACCAGACACTGAAGACTCTGCAGGCCTCAGAGGAGAAGGTATACATGCTAGTTGCAAAATTCTGTGTTCTGTGTCGGGTGTTGTGTGTTTGGTGGGATGTACAGACAGCTGGGAGAACGATGCTTTGAATGCCTGAATGAAAGTGAGCAAGCGAACAAGGGCCTAAAAGCAGGACTCCTCCCTCCAGCACTGGTCGTTGTGCTTCTACTGTTTTACCTGGCTCATCTTTCCACCCTATCCCTTCATCTTTCCACCTTCCTTCCACTCAGCTAACCGTGCACTTCCAGATATCATCCCTGCGTAAACCGCATGAGTTGATCGTGGCATGATGAGCATGTTCATGTAACACGCTTCAGTCTCTGTGTTTAGGTCTCATCTGTTTAAAGCCGAAGCATGTGTTCATGTTCCAAAACAAACAGCTCAGAACCTCTTTCAGTTTTAGAGTCACACTAGTTTTGCTTCCTTGACGCTTCAGGAAGTGTTCACACCAGCACACAGTAGCATATAACCTGAGGGTGACTAGATATGTGCATTAGGTTCAAAACCAAGCACTTGTGGCATAGGAAAACACACTTTAAATGCATAACATATCCAAAAAATGAAATTGTTTACTTGCATTGTTTGAAAAGCTTAGATTTTCCTGTTTTTTCTTCTATAATTATGGTGAATGAAGTGGGCTGTAAACTCTAAAAATGATGCAAAAGTTGTGCACTATGTATATTATTTAAATCTTGCACAAGCCATTAAGGAATAAATTTGCATTTATTTAAATGTATGTTGTAAGAAAATTAAGTGTTTTGATTAATTAGTGTCTTTGCAGAGTAAAAGTATTCTAATAATAATAACAACATTTTTAATTTGTCCTGTTAGAGCTCCTAAATCTTTGGCTGTGAGCTCAGTCACAAATATAGTATTTTTGTGTTTATTTGTTTTAAATGACAAGAGGTCAGGTATTATTTGGAGGTGAATCTTCCCTCACAGACAGTCGTTTAAGGCCTCTCTTCTGCTGTTCATGTGTTTAACATCATCTCTATTACTCTGCCACTGCTGCTGTCTTCATGTCTTCCCTTTGCCCTGTGCCCCTTTCTTTTCTACTTCCTCCAAAATCAAAACGGCCTCTCTGTATATAGCAAATGCGCTGAGCTGGAGGAGGAGCTGAAAAATGTCACCAACAATCTTAAGAGTTTGGAGGCCCAGGCTGAGAAGGTAGGGAGTGTGTGTGTGTGTGTTTCCTTCTGCACGATCTCTGACTGGTTGCAGCGTTCATCCTTTTCTTTCTCAACTCTCAAAGGAACTCAGATTGAGTCCCACAAACGTGCCTTGCAAATTGCCTTCCAGGCGATCAAATCTAGGCTTTCTAATTACCAAAGCAGTGATCCAACTGGTCATGTGAGCATAACATGAACGGCCTCATTTACAAGTGCCCTTTTGCCTGGCGTATAGCTGTATATCATCATCTGAAGCAAAAGGCCACATTTGTCAGAGCAGATTACAGCGGTAGACCAATCTGTCAAGTGAAAGCTGTAATTGGCCGAAGGGATACAGTGAAGACCCATATCCATATAACCATTCGACAAGATGCCTTGAAGCACTGTTGCATAACGAGATGAAGTGTCACCAGTGCAGGGCTTTTACAGAATCAAGCGCAACCGGTCTCGGGTGCATTAAGACTAATAAAGCAGAAGTGACTCGAATGAATGCTGTGTTGCATGAGATCAGCTTATGGCAGAGACACCCATCATTTGCATGTGATTTGCACTCATGCTGCGTGTTACAATACAGGAGAATTTTTAGACCGAATCCTGTTATTGGATCATTTGTTGCACATTATGGTTTGCCAAGTTCTATGGAAAGTGTACTTTAATTATTATAAGGGTCAGCCATGGCATTAAAACTAATACAAATGCTAAATATATTTAAAGAATTCTAATTTTGTGTGTGTTTATATATGAAGAGTTCGGATGCAAAAGCCATTTTGGTTAAACATGAGATGACACTGAGTGAACGCTCTTCACACATACATGTTCCCTTCAAATGTGTTAAATGCCAGCTTCGAGCTACAGAGAAGTACCAGCCCGGGACGAACAGAAACCTGTACTAAGGAGCTACAAAGAAAAGACATACTTTTGCATCTGAACTAGTCATGCATTTATATAATACACACACACACATTCTGAATTGGGGCAGTTTTTTCCCTTTCTGTCGTACCCCTGGTGTTTAGTTGATGTTGCAGCTGCATTCCTGCGCACATGTCCTGATCTGTTTAAAGCTCTGGCAGCACACAGCGGCAATCTCAGCCATCGTGTCACAAGCCTTGCACAACAGCAGCAGGCCAGGACTCAGCCGGCCTGCATAGAAACAGATTCGAAACGGGGAAAAACATGCCTCTTACGGTGTTGCTCTCCGCTGCTGTTGAAATATAATCGTGTGTGTGTGTGTGTGTGTGCTGAGTTACGAGTCTCAGAAGACCCCACCCTCAACTTTATTTTTTTCTTTTTCCCTACAGTATTCCCAGAAGGAAGACAAGTATGAGGAAGAAATCAAGATCCTCACTGATAAGCTGAAGGAGGTGAGATTGTTTCTCGTGGAGGTTTCTATTAGGTTACTGCTAGCTGTAGTTATTCACTATGTTTGTCCACGTGCTCAACACCAACATTAATCTCATAATCATGTATCAGTAAATGGAGAAATGAGTTACTAGGGCTTCCTCATTTTTTTGTTGTTAAGTCCCTTTGATTGAAAACATCTGTTAGGTTTATATTTATGCCGTTAGCAGATGTTTTTAACCAAAGTAGAGAGGAACAAAAGCAAGTCAAGGAGTCAACCGTATCTGAAATATATTCAGTGCCAGGTTTATTTCAGCTAGCTTGTCATTTCTTTCTTTCTTTTTTTAATAATAAATGTATGCATTATTAATTAATTAATTTATTTAACAAAATGGGTATTGTGTGAAATTACTCTAATAATTTAAAGGCAATAACTAACAGAAAATCCACTTATTTATAGGTTCCCTGCCATTGTTTAACCCTTCCCTATAATTATTATATAATTATAACTATTTGTGGCCCTCTTCTCCATTCCAATATGTAACATTTTCTCTGTAATGTTTTAGGATAATAAAATATAATTGTGGCCTGTTTACTGTTTGGAGATGTTTGATCACATGTGTTTCTGCGCTAGGCTGAGACCCGTGCTGAGTTTGCCGAGAGGTCTGTGGCCAAGCTGGAGAAGACCATTGATGATTTGGAAGGTATGACTGACGTTCTCTCTAACACTTTCCTTCTGTTAGGATTCCATATGATCTTCTCTTTTCTTGGGTCGTACTCTATTCATAGCATTATGTCCCTGTCAACTTCCTGTCTGCTTTGACGTCCATAATCTTTATTTGCTGTTCTTTCCTATTTCCTTTTTCCCCCCCACTTCTCTCCCTCGTCTGACTACTTCCTTGCTCTTTGTTTCCGTGTGTGAACAGATGAGCTTTACGCTCAGAAACTCAAGTATAAGGCCATTAGTGAGGAGCTGGATCACGCTCTCAACGACATGACCTCTATGTAAATACAGGCTTGTGCATGTGTGTGAAGCTCTGCTGCTTGTGGTTTGCTTTTGCTAGGGCGGCGGATTTTGAGTCTCGTGACTGATATGGTAACCTAACCTTGAGCTTCCTAATCTCGGATAGTATACTTTTTACTATGCATCATAAAGCTCAGCCGCAAGGAGTTAATAGTTGACAGGAGCCATCGTTTCAAGCTTCTTTTGCTTTGAGCTTGCGTAAATGACAAGGCCAATAACTTTAATATGATTCTAACTCATACGCGCGTGTAAAGTACCAATACTAATATACTAATATGCAGTTTTAAGTGATTTCATATTAACCTATAGAGTAAGGGCACATTTTCTACCAATTAAAGAAACACTCCACTTTTGATGGAAATAGGCTCATTCTCCAGCTGCCCGAGAGTTTTACCATTTTTGAATGCATTCAATCGATCTCCGGGTCTGGCGATAGCGCTTTTAGCATAGCTTAGCATAGATCATTGAATCCAATTAGACCGGTAGCATTGTGCATACTTTCAGTCTGGCGTAATAAAGGAAGTTTGCTGCTGTAACATGGCCACAGCAGGAGCAGTGATAGCATGCCTACAAGAAGAGTTTTCCCTCAATTTCCAAAAAAAGTGGAGTGTTCCTTTAAACAGTCTGATTTTGTTATGCCTTTTAAGAGCTTAAGAGAAGCCGTACCGACTCCTACTGTGTTTCTGAATACTGAAGCGTATTGATATGCAAATATGGGTGGTCGCATGTTAATCTGCTAATAGATGTGACCTAGTAACCATGCAGCATGGTGAATGGCCTATTTTATGGCTTGCTTTCTATAAATAGGTGTTTTGGATTGTGGAAGGATCCCGTTGTAGCCCTGGACAGCTCTGTTTAAGGCTCGTGTTACTAATACTAAAGGTTTTAAGCTTAAATTAATGTTTTGAGTGATTAAGAGCTTTGGTTTTAATTGATGTAAGAGTTAATGTTTATTAACCCTCGCACGACCGGTGTGCAGCTTTCGTTATTCTAAATGTAGAAATATTGTCCGCTGGTGTCTGTTCACAGATAAAGAGTTTATGGACTGTTCTGCGGCTGACTGTGACTTCAAGAAATTCTTCTTCGTCTTCTCTGGCTGTCCGTATCTGTTGCTTACTGCTTCTCTCATCTCTGGTGTACACTTTTGTCCTCATGTGTTTTTCCATGCTCTCGTGTCTGAAGTTTCAGTTGATCTATTTAAACCCTGTACTGTTTCTGCTTTCTTTGAATTTCTGTTCTTTAGATATTCATTATCTGCCCCAACATCTTCCTCTTATCTGGATCTGACTGTATTCAGAGGCTTGTTGTTTAGTTGTCACTGGTTTTTCTCTCTCCTGTGCTGTATTTTTCTTGTTTGTTGAAGGGAGGAAAAAAAGCTCTGCTCTCTTTTGAATGTCTGCTTGTCTCTCTTTATTACCATGGGCTGGTGTTGGGCAGTCAAGCATTAACCAATTTTAGATGACACGTGAATATCTTGTGGTTGAAAGATGAAAGCCAGGATAAATTCTCCTTCACTATTTGTGATTAATCATGAGTTGGAGCTGTGGGTAAGATTATTACTGATGTATAAGGCCACATATTGGAAGGTCTGAGATTTCTGCACTTAAACATTACGTTTGTGTACAAATGAACAACATATTCAAGCCAGCTAGTTCTTAAATATTGTAAATGTTAAGCATAACTAATTTAACACTTTGCCCAATGGGTCTAATGCGTTTAGACTATGGATGCACGATATTATCGGACTGAAATCGGAATTAATTAAATCGGATTTAAAGGTCAGAAGCTATAGCTTACATGATAATTACAAACATTTTGTACTGATTTATTCATTCATGTGTAATGTTTTAAACAAATCATACGCTCTATAACTCTTTTGCTTACATCTACAAATGTTAATGTGAACACTGCATCTTTCTGGTGGAAAATGTAGCGAATTATATTTTATTATATTATATTATTTAAAGTTGTTTAGTTTCAGAGTAATGTCAAAAACCTGCGTTATTGATCATTTAATTCTAACAAATATGTTTTTGTTAAAAAATAACCAAATGTGTAAAAAAAAAAAAAATTTCATTTTTCATTGCCAAACAATTTTTTTTATACACAGGAGAGACGCATTTTTTTTCCAAATAAAAGGAAATCTATCGGTATCGGCCAAGATGAGTTGAAAAATATTGGATCAGCAACAATCCAACATCGTGCATCACTAGTTAAGACCTGATAATAAAACTTTTTACACAAACAAGAGTTAAAGGGTTAGTTCACCCAAAAATGCTAATTCTGTCATTTACTCAGCCTCAGGTCGTTCCAAACACATAAGAACTTCTTTCATCTTCAGAACACTGATGAAGATATTTCTGATGAATTCTGAGTTCTCTGACCCTTCATAGACAGAAGGTCAGAAATGTAGGAAGGACATTGTTATGATCCGTGTGACATCAGGGTTTCAACCGTAATTTTACAAAGCTACCAGAATACTTTGTCCACAAAGAAAGCAAAAATAACTTTATTTAACAAATCATATCCTATATTACACGCATGTAAACAATGTATGCTGTCCTCTGTCAGCAGAATATGTTAGTTTCCCGAACAGGGTTTAAGACTAGTCCTAGATTAAAATTAATGTTAAGAGCGGTCTAAACTGGAGAAAGCTTGCACTGAGATATCTTAAAATACATTGTTGTCATTGTTTGGTCTTAAAATGCTCACAGATAATGCATTTGTGTAAGACATGTTTCTAAATTAGCAAAGGTCTAGTCCTGGCTTTATCTAATTCCTATCCGGGAAAACCAGCCCATGATGTTTATGTATGTGATGCTCTTCATAATGACACACTAGGGTGTCCTAGTCTTTCTAGTGAATTCTTCTTTATATGTCTGAGCCTCGATCGTGTACGAATCCTTGATGTCTGTGGAGGGTCACAGGGCTCTCAGAATACAGTGAAAATATCTTCATTTGTGTTCTGAAGATAAACGAAGGTCTTGCAGGTTTAAAACAACATAAGAGTGAGTAATTAATGACAGAATATTCATTTTTGGGTTAACTTGCCCTTTAAATTCAATCAGCTATATTGCAATAGAAGTATTGAAGTAAAAAGAGATGTTAAAGTTCAACACAGACCATTTCTAGTGGTGCTAGTTATTTTATTAAGTGTTTTTAAGTTGAAGAGGGCTAGAAAAGCAGATGTAGCGGTGGGTATAGATTATAGATGGCAGGGAGCACACAGCTGGCTACAAACATTGATCCTCGTTGCCCGATATCTCTTGCTTTTCCAAAAAGGAAAATTTCCATTTAGAAATGGAAGCTGGCTGAACAGCTGTCAGCACTTCTGAAAAGTTCAGATCATTCAAGCAACAGCGTTAGGATTGTTTTACGGTGTGATTTGTATTAAATGAATACAGTAAGGAGTATTTTAGCTATTCGCACACAAACAAAGAGATGGCCTCGTTGCTAGTGACTGGAAAAACAAGTCCATGTCTTTCTCAGGTCTCAAAAGATGCCCGAGAGCAAAATTAAAGGCTCTAGTTCAGCTGCAAGTCCTCTGATAATTAGTTAATAGGTTAGTTATATTTACCCCAGTGCTGTGGTGAAAGCAGAGCGTTGACGTGCCAGTGTTACACAAGTGTGGGATACAAAACCAACATATTTGAGATGAATGTTATCTACAGTATCTATCACCATAAATCTAGTTTCAAATCTAACACTGATACAGAGGATTTATCGTGATAGCTCAAGAGTCAATACATCTAGTTAAGGTCTCAAAATGCTCTTAATTTACAACCTGATATGATCTATAATGGTTCTTCGAGAGACCATCTATATGATGACTATAATAAAGCACATACAGTGACAGTTTTTGCCATCCTTCCGGGGATGTTCTTTTTTTTCATTGCAGAGAAACTGAGAGATGCTAAAGAGGAGAACGTGAAGATCCATGCCACTTTGGACCAGACCCTGAGCGAGCTCAATAGTTTCTAAGGAAGGCCTGGAGCAGGAATAAAGCCTCTTCTTCCCTTCCTGACACCTTCATCTCATTTGGTTTCTTTGTCTCTGCACATGTTTTTCTGATCCCTTTCTTTCTTTTTCTTTCTTTTTGTCGGGTTCACCAAGCCAGCCAGCAAAAATGTGGTGCCTCTCGATGTCTCAAAACGACTCTAATCTTTCAGGAGCACTTATTAAGCTTCACTGCTCATCTCCTCCAGAAAATCCCAAGTGATTTCAGGAACAATAGTATTCCTAAAGTGTCAAATTTTTTCTATGCTAACCTTAGGGGAGCTTTTTGTTGCTTTGGTTCTTGACCAGAGCTTTACGATCGTGGCATTAGCCAAAACTCTCAATAATTACTTTTCATTTTACTGAAGCCTGATTGCGTAACATTTTGTGCCATAAAAGCCTCCTTGGCATTCTCAGCTTGGCTTTAGATGGTCATGTGACACAGGATGTTTTTTGCTGGTCTTGTTGGTGCCTGATCCACTGCTCTCTTCTTACTCTTTACACTCTTCGTCCTGCACAAGTTTCTGCTGCCTGTTTGTCGGCGTCACAGGTTTTGGGACCAAAACCACATCATGTGGTCTGTAACAGTATGCACAACCATGCCGCGAGGACCTTTTGTTTTTGTTGTTTTTTTATTATTAAAAGCATTTGCTTCCAGTTGGAGTTGGAGTAATATATGTGTTCTTTGTTTGGGTTTGATCCCAGTGCATTTTAACACACAACTTTACTTTTGCAAACCACTATTTGATATCTGCACTGTTATGGGCGTATGATGGACATCTTTTGAGCAAGTCGTGGTTTCTTCAGGTGGCCTGTTTTGCTATTCTTTAGTTTGTTTTATTTGCTTTTTAGAGCCATATTCTACCCAGGGAAGAAAGGTTCAGATTCAAAAGGTCCAAAAGCCGTGCAGATCTAAATATGTATTATGAACACAGAAAATGGGAGCGAAATGTAACACTTAATAGTATAAAGATTAAAAGGGGTGAACACATAGTTTTTAACTGGAAAAAGCCCACAATGATGTGTAATCATTTTGTTACTGTCTGTATCTTGTGTAACGATACCTACAATTTTTTTTTTTTTTTAATAAAGACCATGATTTTTATTGTCACTAAACCCGTTTCTCAGGACCTGGGTCTCTTTTGGTTTTCTTACACGTGCAATTATATAGTTTTTAGAAACGAAGACTGAGAAATGCTTTCTCAAACAGTCACTGTTATTTATTTAGAGACAGAAATATCACAGTTTCGAGATGGACTTCAGTACTGTTTGTTCGTAATGGGGGGGGAAATGCTAGATTTCAGTCATATGAAAGCAAAAGTGAAATTGTTGAATTTTTTGGCGTTTAAACATTCTTAGGATTAGACACTGAAGAATCTGCTGTACTTGGATTCAGTAGTTTTGTAAATTTAAATCTGCAAATGGTGTGTGTGTGTGTGTGTTCTGAGATCAAATGTTTGGGTCAGTAAGATTTTTTTTTTAATCCTAAAAAGCAGCACAACTATTTTACACATTGGTAATCATACCATATGTTGCTTAAGCACTATACGACAAGAATATTTACATTACATTAAATATAAATAAAATAAACAATACAGTCATTTTAAATAAATAGGAGACTAAATCTTGAGAGACACTACGCGATTTTTGACATTCTGAACCATAAACTAAAAAACATGGACGTAGTGTCCGTGACGTCACCCGTAGGTAAGTAGGCGGAGTCGACCGTCGCCATATTGGAATCGCGTCACTCGGATAATCGAAAATGAGGCGGGAAGCGGTTGATGATAAATTATCACTTATGTAGAATTGGATAAATATCATTTAAACTGGTGATTTCACCCACATCAGAGTTGTCTTGAAGTGTAAAATCAGCTATATAGACCAAAACAATTTTTTGAACCAGGCAGTAAACGTGTTTTTTTCTGGTGTAAAGTTGGGTTTTTTAACTAGAGGCGTCGATTGGATTGACTCCCTTTTGCAGCCAGCCTCTAGCGGCCAGTTGATGAATTGCAGTTTCAGTCACTTCCGTCTTGACTTCACGAGAGAGCCGAAGTTGATGCTAGTTGAGGAAAGTCAGAATCAGTCGTTAGTAGACAGATTCCACAGAATTTAGGGTAGTTTATGATGGTCACAGATTCACATTTTTTAACCATTTGATTTTGATTCTATTCGGTTGAAGGTTGTTAAACATTTTAAGCGGATTTTAAATTTGTTTTCATTTGTTACGTGTCTCCTAGCAACAAGGCACACATTTCTATGCGGGTTTGTTGTGATCGCAAACAACTAAAATCTGGTAGTGTATGATGCCCAGTTTTTTTGTCACTATTTAAAGAGTCGGTAAGCGTCTGTTCAGTAGCTATCTGTTTAGATTTTTAAAAAGTTGTGTAGTGTGTTCCAGCCTTAATCTTACGGACCCCAAACTTTTGAACAGTGCATGTTGAATTTTAGTGAATAAGCTGTGTGTTTTAAATTATTTGTGTTTTGCATGAGTGAATTCATAGTGCAGTCTAGAAGAGCGGGTCGTTCTCTGATTTCCAAAGGCGGTTCTTCCCCCCAAACAGACAGGGAAGTTTATGGTTGGCCTTCATCACCACAGCAACTGTGCAGGAATCTGGTTTCCTAATGGCTTCGCACCAGGGCGGGTAATCGACAGGCTGCTTGCCGCTGGAGGACAGTAAAGAACAATGAGCTTCAACATCAGCTGCATGCATGTACTGAGCGCTAATGTTGCCAGATTGGATGGACAGATCTCACAAAAACACGGCCAAAATATTAACTATTAAAATAACGTGATATAATGTAAAATCTAGGTTCATAAGAGCCCAACAAAACAAAATAATATAAATATTATGTTAGATAAATCTGGAAAAATAAATTAGCCTACCAAATATGATTAAAATATGCAAGCAGCAGTCAAGAAATTTAGCGATGCCCTCACAAAAACACATGCATCATTTTTAATGTCAACAGTCAGAATTTAAATGCAAAAAATGCCCAATGAGATTATGCATTCACTATTACAATCAAAACCATCATTCATTAATTATTATCCGATCAAATAAATGTGTGCTTACATTTCGCTCTACAATTAGGAAGTAATTGAAGTTTATATTGAGTGATTCTATACATATGATGTCTGTCATTATATTTTTCAACTTTTTTTCAAATGGTTAATTTTTTTGTTATTTTAATTAATTTATTATTGTTAATTATGAATTACAATATGTGCAGTATATAACAATGTAATCATTTATTTTAAAAGTTAATTTAATGAATGATGTTTTTCCATCATGTATCAATGTTTAATCAAAATATTTTATAGTGCTTTTCTATGGCAAACGTTTATTCATTTTATTTATTAAAGCCCTAAATACTTACATAATTCTACTACATAAAATTATTTGAAATTATTGATTTGCTTAGAAAAAAGTGTGTCCCCAAATCTTTTGTCAACTCTGTTACCAAACCATATTTTGCCTTTAAATTTGTTTAATTATCTCAGAATTGTGTAAGTTATAGGAAATGATGTCTCTTTCTCTCACTGATAAGATTTGAAGCACTGAAAAGTATCTGTGCTCTCTCTCTGAGAAAATACCAAGAGTTATTTTGTGGTAGATCAACTCTGTTACCACAAAATCAAAAGGAAAACAGAATTTATTACTGCTCTCACATTGGATTATTTAAAGCTCTTTTAATCATTTTTTCATTAGTCATGTGTTCTAAGAACTTTTGGAATTTTTTTTTATAAAATATGTAAATTCTGTTACACTATTTTCTAGGTAACAGAGTTGAGGGTGACACCAAATATACCCGCAAGTATAGAATGATTCTACTACAGATTTTTGCACAGTTATAAGTAGCAAGTCCAGAAGATTTTAAATATATAATAATCTAAAGCGTTTAACAATGGTCTGATATCGAAGTCGCAGTGATATAGCTTCTTCTTGTCATCTCTACCTCAACAGGTGTAATTTACATTTGGAGAGTTAAAACACTCTCTACTTTCTGCCAATATTTTTTTAGACCCGCCCAATCTGGCAACACCGCTGAGCGCTCGGAGTCATGTCAGAAACTCACTGTTCGCAGCAGCCCACTCCAAACGGCTCGAAACACACACACTGGAAACAGTCATCATTGATCCAGGCCTCGCCGATGTCAAATACACGGCCCTGGTGTTCACAGCTGGCTGCAGAGAAACGGTGCTCATCAACACTCATCATAGTCACGCATCTTATTTAGTATGCATCTTTTAGTCCAGTTTACCTTTTGAGTTGAAGTAGCACTCTCCGCTGCGGGATGCTCCGCGACAGAGCTGGAGGATGCTGAGCATGCAAAACACAGCTAGTAAAACCTTCATCTCGTTTGTCTGCATGCCAAGAAGAAAGACAGGGAGGTTCAATCAGAACTCTACTACTTTACTTTAAAAATAAAGCAAATGCGGTACAAAACGAACCATTACAGGGCTTTCATTTAGAAAAATTAAAAGCGTTGCCTTTGTTATTATTATGATTCTTACAGGATGGAGAAAAGTGTTATTTATTCCATCCAAAATTTAACAAAGGAAGAGATTTATTTTTTTTTATTATTTTTTAAGCAGTTTTGTGTCATATAGCTTTGCATACATTACCAACAGAGATTAGGGAAGCCAGATATGATTTAAAAGAAATCTAATAACTTTATTGTCATTATAAAGAGGGTTTCATATTTAAACATATTAATTAGCAGCCTATTATTACATATTTTAATGGGAGGTATATTGTTAAGCTTTTTTGTTATTGTAAAGCACTTTGTACTGCATTCTTTGTACATTGCCAGAAAAGAATGTGCAAAAAAGTATGAATATGTACATTTATGATATTATTATGAACCCTTAGAAGTTAAAACGAAGGTGTCCCTTTGAGGCTGTTAAACCCCAAAAAGTGCACTTCTTTTTTTCTTCTGAGAATGTATCAAAGGTGCATTACAAAAAAAAAGTTAATTATTATTATTACTTCACATATTGTGTCACGTTGACACTTTAGCATCATAAAATATAAAAAGAAATCCCAATCAGAGTCTTACCTTTCAGGATTCTTCCTTTTCCCTCTAGTCTTGTTTCCGTCCTGTGTTCTCTGTCTGGAGATCTGGATGTGTTTTCTCTGATGATATGTCACACAGCAGCTTTATATACCTGCTTCTCTCTCCTCTCGTCTTCACCTCTCCCCCACTGTCATTTATGTTTATCCTCACTCTATTCTTTCTCTCTTTTCTTTCTTTCTGTGCACACAGAATGTTTTACTGCTGATAAGATGGGTGAACTTAAATTACCTTAATTACTAAGTTTTCTATTCTATTCTGTTAAATGCATTTCTACAAACATAAGCATTGGCTTCAGGAAAGGCAAAACATTGAATATAGTTATTAATGTAAATGTTATATATGGGTGATGCTATTGCAGGTGTTGTTGGTGTAAATTTTTTCTCCTTTTATTCAGATGGTTATATTTTTTCTTTTAATTTATAATTTTTTTCTTTACTAATTGTTATGAATTACAAGATGTAGCAGTCCATACCAATATAATAATTTATTTAAAAAGATTTTTTCTTGTCTGAATAAGTCAGTGTATTAATTTATATATTTTATAGTACTTTCCTTTTGCCAATATTTTATTTATAAAAACCGGAAATACTTAAATGCGGCAACATGAAATTATTTACATTTTATTTTTTTAGAAAATGTGCATTCATAAATTTTGCGTCAACTCTGTTACCTTTAAATCGTTGGAAGTCTCTCAGAATTGTGTAATGTACAGGAAATGATGTCACTTTCTCTCAGTGATAAGACCTGAAGCACTGAAAGTATCTGTGCTCTCTCTGAGAAAATACCAAGAGTTATTTTGTAGAAGGTCAACTCTGTTACCACAATATCAGAAGGAAAACAGAATGTATAACTGATCTCACATCGGGTTATTTAAAGGTCTTTTAATCATTTTTTCATAAGTGTCATGTGTTCTTAGCATTTATGGAGTTTTTGGGAAAACATAAAATAAAACTCAATTCTGTTACACTATTATCAGCACTGTTACTCTACCTTGGTAACAGAGTTTGACGAGAACAGACTTCAGACACCAAACGTATTCACAATTATAGAATCATACACACACATAAATTAATAAATTGGGTCTATTTTATATTGTATATTTTAAAACCACAGGTTTGTCATTGCATATTTATAAATGATGTAAGTCTTATAATGTTATATTATATTATACAGTATTTTGCATTTGTATAGCCGTAATTGCCAAAAAAGAAAGAAAAAGACTTACCAAGCATATACTTGTTTCAAGATTGGTTAAATGTCTTTTATAGCTTTTTCAGTTGTTACATAATTGTAACAAAGATGTCTGCACATCGCCTTTTCAGAGGTCACATAATTTTCTTGGATGCTGATGATATTTGACTTGATATCGGAGGGGTCACTCCTCAGATTGTGTTTAATCCTCAGGGCTGACGTCATTGTGTGTGTTAAACAGCATCTGTATACAAGGTATTGGCTGCACGCACACAGATAACATGCTCCTGTGTGCTCCATACACATGCACACATGCACACATGCCTGCGGAGTATTTGACGTCATCGATCGCTCTTGCAACCTCTGTGTGTCTGACTGAATGTATTTTTTAGTCATTCATTATTAGTGAATATAGAAATCTTTAGTTGTGCATTGTTGTGGCAGTGAGGCGTAGAGAAACTCATTAGCTCAGGAGCTTCAGATAACCGAGAGATGTTTGGGAAGACAAGATTGTGCTTGTTGTGGTTTATTGTCTGTGTTGTCTCAGTCTTTACAGCACTGCTAATGCAAACACACCTGCTGTGCAGAATTGTTGTGCACACATTCACACTAACCTCTCTCGCTCAAGTTATTAAAAAAACTGTTTTAGACAGAAAACAATTTATTAGTTCTTCAAGTTGAACCTAAAAAGGCGTGATGAATGTTTTGAAACTTATATTATAATTTAACAAAGTACACTACTTTTCAAAATATTAAGACTTTCACACAAAATCAGGTTATTTCCAAATCTGTTATCGGTTTTAAAATGTCTTTTCTGTTGCACAATATCAAAAAACTGTACTTTGGATAAATAGTAACAACTCTTGCCCAGACTTGAAAACCAAATTGCTGGCACATCTAATGTTTCCTAGTTCCCACATCACTCTCGATAAGGTTTAGTTTGGTTTGCAGACTTCCACAGCTGTAGGTGCCTCTGAAACAGACAAGAAGATTGTTTTAAATGAAAAATCAGTTTTTGCATATCTGTTCTCCTCAATGTTGCATTTGGGAGATTTTATGCTTTGAGGCGTTAAAAAAAGAAAAGCAGTGCTAAACAAACCGAAATGAAATACTTCTGAATAGTCATAACATATCCTTTTTCAGATGTCTGAAGGAAATCAAAGTGAACGGTAATAGCATGCATATGATTTAGCTAACTATTGAATTTTTTTTTTACTTCTTTTCCACAATGAACTTTCAGAAATACAGGTACGAAAGCTGTCCCTGGGGCTGTACCATTTCAAAAGGTGCATGTTTGTACCCAAACGGGCCGTTTTGGTACCTAAAAGGTATATATTAGTAGCCTACTTAAAGTGAACATGGTTGAAAGCTACTGTCCCAGTGACAGCTTTGGTACCAGGACCAGTGTCATGTGACATATAATTCACATTTGAATAAAGTTGTTTTGAAACCTTTATTAAACAGTCTTTTCTGTCCCTGCCTGCTTTCTCCAGCGTTACAGTGAGAATCAGTCATTCACTGAACGAGGCTGAGAAGAAGCAGAAGACATTCAGCTCTGGAGTGTCTTAAAAGACAATGCACCCTGGTAACTGTATTGCAGTTGTTCTTTGTAAGTCATAAAGACTTGTTTTATGGTTAATAGCATATTTTGTTCATTCATACATAAAAAAAAAAAAAAACATAATTTCCAAACCCTGACAATCATGTAAAAATACAAACATATTTCACACTCGACTGAAGAAACCGTTAAATATAGAAAAAAACTATTTTAAATGATTTTATCGATAACAATAATTAAATTATATTTTCGATGTGCTGATATCTGGATGACTATAGACCACTATTAATATTTTTAATAAATACGTTACTACAGTGTATACACACTGACCCACTCTGTGATCACCTCCCTGGTCAGAGTTCTGGCCGCTGAATGTTTTTTAAGAAAGAAGTCCCGGTTAGTTTCCGGGGCCTCAAAACGGTGCGTTTTTATGTGAAAAAAAATTATATGCGTATATAATTTAGGGAATGAGTTATGGACTGTTATTGGTAAATGCTTTGATGGATTCTCTCGGTGGATCTGGGGGACAAACA